>JBCEWB010492744.1:0-19286 GCA_039654565.1 Peronia peronii | reverse complement strand
GTAATTGAAGATAATATTTAGGAAATAATAGTTCAAATTTGTTAACTTTACATGAAGTTTTCAAACAAACATAACTTTAAAACTAATAGTCACAAGAACATCGCGTTTTCACAGAATTGTAGCTGAGAAATGATTTTTGAAGATAGAACAGTCAGATGAGTGCGGGTAATTGAAAGACAACAGATATAAAGGATTAAAATTACCTAGTAATAAGGGCAACGTGACCGCGAAACACTATCGTGTAAGCCCGACTCGTGACCCCCATTAGCCCTGTGTCAGGCGCGCTGGTGGGGGAGATTTATTGCCTGAACTAAAAGTCCCGATTCGAAATGCGATGCTGTGCATAGTGCAATCACAATCAGTTCTTACTACTAGGCCTACAGAAGAATCAAAATATATCAAACCTAGTTTAGCTTTCACATTACTGGTAAAAGATCTCTCTGTGTACTTTGTCCAGCATGCATGTACGTAGCAAGTGTGCCCAGCTGGAGTTGTCAATGGGGCATGTGACTCGGCAGTGCATGGACAGCAAGGCCTGGAAAGATCACCTGTTCTCCTCGCTTGGCTTGCAAGCCATCATGCTGAAAATGTTGACCAACAACTGCAAAAAACCTGGGGAAAGGATCGATGTGACAAGCCGAGTCAACATGTTACAGACACTGTATCAAACAGGCAACAGAGAGTGCTCTCAGTTCAGCGCAGCTGTAAGTAGACACTTCCTACTCATGAATGACAAACCTAATTTTGATGTTAATATACTTGCAAAAATTAGTTGTTTTCATGATGAGAGAAGTATGAGCCATTAAAGATTGTATCATGGATTGATCACGAAACAGAATTTCATTCTGTTATTTGCCAAGGCAGATCTTGATCAATTTCCTGACCTATTAAGTTTATTGCATATGAGAAGTGTTCAATAACAGGGATGTCAAACTTCCGACTTTAGTCAATTCCGACTTTTTTGGTCGTTGCTAACTTTCCTACTTTTAGCCACTCAACAGCCGACCTTTGTTGAGTTCACAAAACAGTCGTGGTTTTGTAGATGTAGTAATTTGCAATACAAGTCCTGCAGGATAACAGTGGAACCGGAATCACGAAGAATTTTGCGCATGCTTCGGATGAGAGTCAAACTGGTGTTTGGCAGCTAGATTGAGATCGACGTTCGTAGCACCTAATTCCCCATACCCAACAACATGCAATTGGGTGGTCTCATGAGAGTTGTTGATTGAAAATCAGCATATCAGAGTACCGACAACAAATAAATGCTCATGGTCTTAGAGAGACTAATGTAAGAGGGTCGATATTCGCAGTCTAGATCTAGATCTAGAAAATAGATCTAGTCTAGTTAGATAATCCATGCTTGATGATTATGATGATGACACTGCCTGCAGGATTATACAGTTTTTTTAATTTCCACTAGTTGTACAATTTTAAAGTCCCATCCCAGGATCTTGTGAAAAACTGTGAACTTTTCTCAAAATAATGCAAACTTCTAGCATGAGAAGCCTAGATTTTTTAGAAGTGTCTTACATAACTGGACAGGGCCAGACTGCCAAGTTAAAATATTTTGGGAGGGGGGGGGGACAAAAATTTTTTTTTGTGAAAACAGTTTGACATCTCTGCAATAATCATTATGTTGTTGAGAGTAGCACGGGAAGGTTAGCACTGATAATAGCCAACTCCTCTGCTAGAAAGTATAACACTTCCTAAGAGAAGACTGCTGTAGTTGATATAATAGAAAAAAAAAGAAGTACTTAAGACAGAGAACGGCTGCTTAAGGTGACAAATCAGTGTGGTACATGAAAATGAAATCTTCTGATATCTCTCTCGGTTAAAAACACATGAAATGGACTGGAATAATATCTATGACTTTCAACAGTGAACAAGTGAACAAAAATGTGCTACATCTTCCATTTTGGTTTAAAAGAATTTCATTTCCTGCTCAGCATCAATATCCGCATCACGATTTTTGATATTATTTGTCTTTTTCTGAAACAGCTGCAGACCAAGCTGGAAAAAGCCACTTCACTGCTACAGGACATGAAGACAGGGCAGGTCATTGACATAGACTGGGATCCCAGTATAGGCTGTATGCCCTCAGATAGATGGTGAGTGTGTCTCCACAGCAAGAACACTTTGTCTTACTTTAATTCATATTTTTGTCCCTAAGTAGGCATTTATTTTATATTATCAGTCTCATGCGGCAGCATAATCTCACTGAGGAAGAATATTCTTATTTCCAGGCTATAGTATGAGATGCACTAAACATGGTGCGAGTTATTATGTGCTGAGACATTTTCTTATTTTGATATGCTGCAGCATAATCTCTCTGAAGAAAATTACTGTCATTCTTTTTTACCTGTATGTAACATCGTGCTAATTATTGTGAAGGGAGAATTTCGATGAGCCCTTTTTTTGTTTAATCCCTTGCTAGTGGAATTTATTTCCTTATTTTTTTGCTATTATTTTGTCAGATTTCGAGTCCATAGATCAGTATGTTATACCAAGTCCATTTTTTTTTGACAGTTAATTTTCTTAATTCTGATTATAATATTTCTTATGATTTGATTAGCATACTTCAGTTACATCCTGTATTTAATGCTTTATTCAAGTTCTCACGTTGCACATTAAGTTTTCTGGCATGAACCTGTTACAGGCGGAAAGCTTTGAAGAGCAATAACATTTGTGTTTCTTGTCTAATATGCAGCATAGAGAAGATGGAGTTCTTGGTTCAAAAGCTTCACAAGATCATGAATTCATTCCGTGAAGACAGAAATCGCAATCAGCTGACCAACAATGATGAACAAATACATAGGTTTGACAAGTAGGTGATATTCAATTTCTGGATGTCCATTTTTGGTCTTGAGATTAGTATATACAGGAATTGAAAGTAGACAGTAATTTACAGTTGGTTATCAGAGGAGGTTTCTGTTCCTGAACTGGAGATGCCTGGAGGGGATGAAGGAGGTTTTAACATGATAATGAATCTGGCGTGCTTTGCTGTTCATGGAGCAGATTGTCAAAGCTGAAATGGAGAGAGGTGAGGTGATATTTTTTTTTATAGCAATACATTTAGTAAACTGTTAGATTATTCAATTTATGTAGACTTATTTTTTGTTGTTTTTTTTTCTCCTAGGAACAAGATGAAGGAGCTTTGCATTATTGCACAAACACAGGTTGATGATGACTGCACAAGGAAAGCATCACTGCTGTTCAATGCTTTTAAACAATACTATGGGTAAGAGGCGACATGTGTTAATGTGTTTAAAAAGTACTATGTACAATGTTGTCTCCATTGGCTATCTGCCTATAGACCAAAGGTGGGTAAATCTGTTTTGTCAAGAGAGATGTAGAAATAACCGTTTCTCTGTCTTCTGTTAATTTAAACTATTTTGAATAATGGAAATGTGTGTATGTTTGTAGCAACGGTAGCTCTGTGTGAATAGCAAACAAAAACAAAAACAAAAAAAGAAAGTACTATACACATATAGGGGAAGCTGCATAATGAAGAGAAGAGTTGGACTTTAGAGATTAGGACAAATTCACAGAAACTGGCCACAGCAATTGAAGTATTTTTCCCAACAAGTTTCCAAACAGCTGTATAGCAACCTTCTTCTGCACCATGTTTGCCTAACAATAAAATTTATTTGTGTATCACAGTGATATAATCTTTTTTATGTCTTTCATAATTAGGCTATACTCACTAAACATTGGTAGATTCAATCTTGAAAGGCACTGTAGCAGCAGGAGAGGACACCTAACCTAGACACTTGCTGTCACAACCTAACATCAATGCAACTACAGACTGCTCTGAATCTCTGCTTAGAGGGAAAGATCCAAACATAGAAGATGAGAAGTTTTAAAATAATTCTATTCTGTTATAATTTTGTTTTCCTGGTTTTTTTTTTTTACACCATTATTTAGCAAAGCAGTTCAGATCCACGATGCTGGAGAAAGATTGGAATGTTTGGTCTCAGAGATTGTTCATCAGCAAGGCAGGCTGGTGGATAAACTCAAAGTGGTAAGAGAACTGTCTCACAACCAGTTTGAATGAGTTGGAAGTCATTGGACTCAAACAGAGAAATCGGTTGTTGAATATATTGAAGGTGGTCTGACAGTGATGTGTTTGTATTGAATGAAATTGAAATAACATTCATCTCTGAATCAGAAAATATTGCTTGTGTAGGAAAGTTAGAAGAACTTAAGGAGGTTGTGAGATGAGTATTTAGATTTATGTGCTAAACTGTTTATTTTGCCAATTTTTCTTTAAAAATTAGCTGATGGTGAATGTCCCTCATCCCTTATTCACCCCTCCTCCCCCCACCCCATCTCTTCAGTTTGCGATATCTCTGGCCACAGTCAAGCTAGTGCAAAACCTTTTTCACCTCCTGAAAGTTGTATGGATTAAGTTTTTTACATGATAGCAATAACTCAGTTTGGTGGGAAATTGATGTGTGACTCATTTTGACTGGCTATAAGACAGATATGATTTAGCTGGGCAAGAATGCTGAAATATTTATGGCATTTTCAACATTTTTTGTTTTTTTATGTTGATTGAACCAGATCTTAGATGTGATTGTTTTACGCAGATTTCTCAGTGAGGAAAAAAATGAAGCACAAGGGTGGCTTTACAAAACTGGCAGGAGCATAACTTAAAAACAAGTTCTAAACATGATATTTACCATGTCCATGTAAAAAAAAACAACAAAGAAACAGATAGATATAGTGACAATACCTATGCATTTCCTTTCCTTGTTGACGGAAGGGCAGATTAATTGTTTCACACTGATTGTCCATTATCTATCAAACTGTAGTTTGCATTGCAGATTAAAGATGCTATATAATTTTAAACCAGTAAATTTGGTTAATTTTTGGATACATTAACTTAAGCTGTTTTTTTTGTTCCTCTACTGCAGATTATCGTATATGCATTGATGAGATTGTATCTTTGCTTTTTTTTCTTCCAGTCTGGCAAGCAGTGTGTCACACAGTGTGAAACCTGTCTGCAAGGCCTGGAGCCAGCCAGTGCTGTGCAAAATGGAGTGGTCAGTAACCATGGCGACAGTCGAGAATCATCAGTGGTCAATGGAGGATCCATGGGTAGTCGACAGGAGAAATTGGAGAGTGTCATAGACAGGTGACTATAGTGTGAGAAACTGGAAAGTGCTATGGACGAGTAAATGTAGTATAGCAGATTGGAGAGCACTATAGACAGATAATCATAGTATGAGAACTTGGAGAGTGTTACGAACAGATAGTTGTAGTACAGCAGACTGGAGAATGTTTTAGACTGATAGATGTAACGAGAGGAATTGGAGAGTGTTATGAACAGATAGTTGCAGTATAGCAGACTGGAGAATGTTTTAGACTGATAGCTGTAACGAGAGAACTTGGAGAGTGTTATGGACAAGTAACTGTGGTATAAGAAATTAGAGAATGTTGAAGACAGGTAACCGTAAAATGAGATAAATGAAAAATGTCATTGAGAGGTAACTGTAGTATTAGACACTGGAAAATGTTATTGCAGGTGACTTTAATATAAAAAATTGGAAAATGTTATGAACAAATTATGTTGTGGATTTATGAGATGGATTATTTGTGAGATGTTATATAAAAAAAAAACATGGAGAATATTACAGACAGATAACTGTCACCATTTCAAAAATTCATATAAATTCAAGAAAGCCTTTATTGGACACAGATAATCCTTAAACTAACTGGAAAATATCAATCTTTAATGACATATACTTAGCTCATAATTGAACAAGTTCATGATCCAACAGATTTCTCCAGAGTAGTGTGCATAAGTCTGCACATCATGTTTCATCATTTGTTTTGTCATTAAACATTTTATCTTCTGTGTGGAAACATTGTTATACTGGTACTGTGTATTTCACTTGTTCTGTTGTCATTTGACATTTGATTTTGAATATGAAAGTGTCACAATATTATGCAGTTTCTTATTCATATTGTCACTTAAGGTCTTATCTAAGTTGGGGAAGACATTATATAGCTCTTGGCCTTTTGACCCTAAAGTTTATCAGCATTAACTTCTTCACACATTGAAGTGTTATTGTATTGTGCTAACATGTCATATTGTATGTTTTGTAGTTTTCAAGCATGTGGTTTAACAACACAGTTGTTATTCATAGATGGTCATTTGCCATTGTTTGGTTTAGCACATAGTTGTTCTGAAACATTTATTTGTGGCCATCTTTCTGTCCAGCTTACAAAACACAAGATCATCCTTGGAAGAAGTCAGAGCTCTACTTACAGAAAACACATCTCTCATGGAGAGGTAAGCTCATTTCCAAGACTTCCAAGATAATAGAAACAATGAGACAGCCTGTAGCTGATCTAATCTTTTACTTTATTCCATGATTACATCAGTTCAGGATTTCCATGTTGTGTTTTAGTCATCAACCTAAGTACCTAATACAATGTCAACAAATATATTTCCTATAGAACTAAGCAGGCTGGGATCTCTTTGAGCTGAAGTTTGTCAATAATTTTAAAAAACAGAAAAGAAAAGAAAAAGAGTATGGGGGTATGAGAGCTAAAATAGTGGATGAGCATGCTGTGATTTCTGGTCACCAGGGATAAGGGAAAGTGAAGAACTTTGCATTATACAGGGATCGAAATTGCTCAGATTTCTTTTGCTTTCACTTTTTACCCCCAATTTTTTTTTTTTAACCACTTCACTGCCACACCAATTTTCCAGTCCTTTGCTAAACATCAGTGATACATTCAGTTTCCCTGGTTCCGTCCATTTCAAACCCCCACCTGCATTCAATCCCACCCACAGTGGAGGAGCGGTGCTCTACTTTCCCAGAGGCAATCAGTGGTGTTGACTGTTGCTCAACATTGCTAACTGTTACATGAACAAGCAAATTATATGCCTAATTTAGACTATCATCGCGAGGTGATCTGCCAATAACCAGCTTGCAAATTCTATAAAAAGATTTTGCATATAGATGCCAAACGCTGGTCAGTGGTTGGGACAATGGATCAGAGGGGAAGGTTGATGGTGGGCAGACCGTGGACATTCACGTATGTCTTCCTGCACATGAGAGACAACTTTTTGGATTGTCAGCAGTGAAGTGGTTAACAAAACTTTCTTTTCATGATCCTTCATATCTCCCACTCTTTTTTTTTGTAACCCACCAAGTTGCTTATTCTAATGCTCTGAAGGGCAGCTTTATAATGTTCACTTATTTAAATTACATGAAGGGCACTGCTTTACTGTAAAGGTTGATAAAGATGAATGATATATTATATTTCTCAGCATCGTGGGCAACTTCGAGAAAAAAATCAGAGGCTGTGAGGTTTTGTGCTTCTGTAGAGTTCAAAGGTTTGTGAATATTATCTTTGGAAGATTAATGGCAAAATAATAGCCATGATATTTCATACCTGAGTAGGTCTATTATGTGATATAGGAATCTATGGTAGTTCAAGACATGTAAGAGCCGAAAATGATTATAATATTTGATCTTAATTGTGAATTTTGTTTTCAGGTTTAGCTCACTGGGTGAGCCTATAGAGGAGGACAAGTCTTGGGAATATGTTCCTTGATCTCAGGCCTTGGGGATTTGTTAGTATCAATCCAGCCGGGAATGCAGCAGTGCTTACCACAAAACAACACAGTCAGGTTAAGATAAGATAAGAATTAGATAAGCGTTTGTTTTTATTGTCCTCAAAATAAAGTTCCATTCGCATTTGATGTGACATAATACTAAATGATATATAACACAAGAGGCAAGATTAGATAAAATGTTTCGGATGAAAGAAATCTGAAATTAAGTCTCAGTGATTTATCATCATCAGTAACCTAATTATATATATATATGTATGCATCATATTGCGTATGAGAATGTCTCAGTTTACGTTCAGCAGGAACCTATGTCATGATCATACTACCAGCTCATGTATGTTCCATTTTATAAAAGGCAACAGTTCCATTTTATAAAAGGCAACAGCTCCAATCACTTGTTCATGAAATATTGATATTTTACTTAACGCTATCAATGTCAAGTACCTTCACTATGAGAATTTTAAAAATTATTAAATATGACTCTGAACTTGTAAATCATAGAGTGAAGCGTGAACCTATAAATTGCTGGCTGATGAGAAGATAAACTTGTATGTCACTGCTTTGAAGTTATTATTATAATTTAATTTTTGCATGATTTTTTTTTGTTTGTTTTTTTTTGTTTGTTTGTTAGAGAGATGAAAGAAAACAAACCGTGTGTGAATAAATTTTGTAATGTGAAGGGTTTTGTAATCCCCATGCTTGCTTGTTGTTTCAGAAGATTATTTTTAAATAATCAGAAAAAAACTGGAATATTGATCTTCATTCTCATAAAAGTACAAATCCAAACAAAATTTGTGAAAATGGCATAATTTTAAGAAATATCCCACCTTCCCCTTTTCCAACAAAAAAAAAAAAAAAAAAGCAGAAATTAGATGTTATTACACAACTATGATAGGTTTTTAAAAGAAGAAAAAGAAAAAGCTGGAGCTATAAAGATTGAGATTAGAAAGAAAATGTGGCCAACATGGCATGTTGAATATTTTAGACTTTGGGCACTGTTCTTTTTGGTCACTCATCCTTAATCAGCATGTTTAATATTTCTAATTAAAATAGATATTTGTCATTATTTTTCCTTGTATAATATTTTTTAAATAAATTTAAATGGAGAAACACAAAAAGTTGATGTAATGTGGAGGAACAGAATGGTTAAAAGTAAACTGTGATATTTGTGGAGAAAAACAAATTTTTAAATAAGTGAAATAAAGACCATGTTGACCTTTGTTTGCTTTTTTGTTTCTTTTACATCACTGTGCAGTTGTTGCACACAGGTATTCCAGTGAAGATTTTAACTGATCAGTGAAAATATACTTCTAATTATTTTTGATGGAATTGTTATTTTACTTCTGCTTTTTTCAAATAGTTAGTTTGTAAATATTTGGTATTTTCTGTAGAACAAGCGGAAATGCAGAGAGACAGATATAATATCTTTCATATGTGGTGGGTTACACTATTAATACAAAACACTTCAGAAAAATTATTTTATTTATGTAAATAACATGGAAATACCTTGAAATCAATTGAGGAATGGGGTAGCCATGTAATAGATGTTGATTCTTTGATAATTTGAATGTTTGTTGGCCCTTTTGAGTTCTTAATTCATTCTCTGTCCATTACTAATATATTAGAATCTAAAAAAAAATGGCTATTAGTTCTGTTTCATGTGGCATATGTAGTTGATAGCAGTAGTTTGTATGTTATATTTTATAGCCCAATTTGGCTATTTGAAATGTAGGGCATTCCTGCTTAAAGTAGCTAGGTTTCTTATCCCATCATATAGCAGATAGTGAAATGGTTGGAAACAGTGGGGGGAAAAAATGGGCAGAGAATGAGTTAAGATATACTTTGTTGATGTCTTTGTTGGAGATGAAATGCCATGTGTTACTGTTGCAGTATGTACTAAATCTTTTACATAATTTTATTGATACATATGTGCAGAAGAAGTACTTCTCAATAAATACTATCAGATTAGCAGTGTGCCTCGAATTCTGTGGTTTATGGATATGTTTGGCCTTACATTAGATCTGTGTGTTTTTGTGATATGTATACATTACATCAAACTAGACGTACGATGAAATACAGTGGAGGAGAACTTTTTTATCCTTCTGTTTTTATTATTCTGCTTTTTTTTTTTTCATCATCAGAGAATGGGGATTTCTTTAGTTTAAATTTATCTTTAAATTTGTTTGTTGCACACAATTGTTTTATAGGCCGTTGCAAGCCAGTCGGGTTTTTACTGAAAAAAAATATTTAGTGATTTTCTTGTATTCTTATTATGCCTGGTTGATAGAAAACCACATACAAGCACACACACACTGCACCTTGAGGTTTATCATGAGAAATCGCTGTTTAACTCTTTCAGTGCCAGGGTGACATTAGTGATCAAGGTCAACTTTGGGAACACCAAATATGCATAATGGATAAAATAGTAGAAAGTGAATGCGAAGGTTTCAGTTAATTATTGGAATCTTAATGGGAAGAATGCCAGCAGTCAAAGAGCTAAAAATCTGTGGCTCTAGTTACCATCAAAGATAGAAAGAATTATTACCACTGATTTTGACAAAATCATTCAGTACTGATTCATCTTGAACATGAAAAGATGTTACATCCCAGCCATTACACCCCCCTGCATATACAGAGGATAATGAATGACAAGAAGAACATAAACAGAGGTTGTAAGGGGTTTATCCATAATGGAATTCTAGATTTTTAGAAATGCCTGCTTTTACCATTTCAGAAAACTTATTTCATGTAGAAAACAGGAAAATGCAAAATGTTGACCTTCAACTCAACTTCAGAAGGACATGTCCCTACAAAACAACTGCAATTGCATGAATATCTACAGATATTAAGAAATGGACATCAGATATTCTCTCATGACCATGATATATAAGCTTATCATTATGTGTTCTGTACTTGTCAATTAATATTATAGACTTGAGAGTGAAATGCTGTTGAAGTCTCTTCCTAGATAGAATTTAGATCACATTGTGTAAAGTTTCTCACTTCTTCGTATGTTCACCACGCATGGAGCACTCTTCCTCAAGTGTGTGCAAATAGGGGGAAAATATGAATATTGGCTGAAGCTCCATGTTGTATTTCTGGGTACATAAATTCAGGAGCTTTGCAATATGGATTTGTTGATGTTAGAAGTGCATTTTTTATTTTTTTTTTAGGTTGAGATTTACATATAGTCTTTAATACAGAATAAATTGATGTAATTATATGTAAATTTGATTCAGCCCTTACTTCATTGGCCATTTGTTTGAACGTAATGCAAGAGTTAAAACATCAGTGTCCTGTTTCTTTTCATCCATATATTTCTCATTAGTGCATTGTTTCCATTTTCAGGGGACTGTTGTTAGTCTCATCCATATCATTTAAAAAAAAAAATTGAGTTCACCTATTTTTTGATGTTACCTGTCATCAGACATCTGCATCGTAAAAGAGTAACAATGAAATGTAGAAGATTTGAAGTTAACATTAAATTCCTTTAGTTTCACATATGATTATCCTAAAAGGCATTTCAGATCAGCCATTTATTTTGTTGATTTACTGCATGTGTTGCACCTAGTAAGTTTTTAGGAAATTGTCCTGCTGTCTTTGCAAAGGATCCATCTCTACTGCCAGAATCAGTAGGAATGAAACTCAAAATCTAAATTGTTAGAATGTCAGTAGAGACTGACACTATAATGTTAGAGATCTTGTTTCTCAAGTGGGAAGTTGAATGTTAAAAGTGGCAATGACTATGCAGAGGACACAATGAAAAGTACATGCATATATGTAGTTCAAAGATTGATGCTGTTTTCACATCTTCTGTGTGGTTGCAAAGTAATGTTGGCCCTCTTCATGTTCTTGAAGACATAGGGCATCCTCCAAGGATCAGAGCCTTTTTTTATTATGTTCTGTGTCATAATTTCCAATAGCCTTTTATCGGTATATATTCATTGAGCTCTTATAAACTTTCATGGAATTAATAATGCTTTTTTATTACAACTACTTCTACAACTAGAAGAAGTGCTAGAATTGCTAAAATATGAGATGTGCTTCATGTAGAAAGAAAAATAGAATTGGAGGGGAGATCTATTTAGTGCTAAATAATTTCACAGAATAAATTGTTGGCTTAATTGCAGATAATGAACCAGTCCATGAAACTTGAAAACTTCAGATACATTGTAGTTCCATTTCATAGTCATTTTTTTAGTACGGTGGCCATATGCCATTGTGTTTGGCCAGATAGGTTCACATGTAATGTACACAATTCCTAAATCAGTTTGTTATTAAGTTTTAGTGAGAGTGGCAATGCAAACAGAACTGTGACCAGATTTGAGTTTTGAGGAAATTTGTTTTGTTTATTACATCCCTTATGTTTTGGAATAGATGAAATTAGACTGGATGTATTTTTATCTGTGATTTAGTTCTTTTTTTGCAGAAACAATGAGAGACTCTTGTCTGCCTTTCATGTTTACTACTGGTTCAAAACAAACATGATACGTGCCATGTTCTCATTGTATTTCATTTTTTAAAAAAGTCTTTTGACATTATTTAGGATGAAAATCATCTTTCTTTTATGATCTTTCTTTTGGCCATGTACACTGGTTTGTACATGTATTTAGCTCAGTGTAGTCTCCCATTCCTCTTCTCTCTGTCTCCACCTACCCTTAATTCTGTTTCATATATAGCATGCAATTTTAAGAAATTTGCATTGAACTTAAAGTAAGTTAAAGGTTTCACACATACGTTTTTAGTTATTCATGAAGTCTGCAAGTACTTTGAGATTTGACAGAGTCCATCATCACTAACTACTTTTCCTCTTAAGGAATTTACATCCATTACTTCGAAAAAAGTTTATTGAATTTTTACTTGAGAAAAAGAGGTTACATGTACTTTGTTTTGTACTTACGAAATCTCATCGGAACACTAATGATATAACTTCTATATTGAGCATATTGTTTTTATGAGCAGTAGAAATTTGAGTTGTCACTTATGTCATGACCATATCTTTGTGTAACTTAGTGTAAGCATTAGAAATTTGAAGTGCCATTTAAATTTCTTTGGTCATGACTTCTGTTCATATGTCTGATATTTCTGTTTGGCTTCCATGCATATTATGGGATAGAGCTTGTATTTCTCAGTCTCTATACAATGGTTTGAAGTACAGAGAGTCACATAAAGACGGCCTGGAGGAAGTGTTATGTTTGTAGAACTGTATCTATGTATAATGAAAGAAAACCAAAATACAATAAAAATTAAGTCTCACTAAGGACAGCAAAGTCTGCTACCAGTAAGTTAAATATTTGCATGAACAAGATGCAGAAAATAAAATACATGGGAGGTATTCATCTGTTTTTTTATTTGGATGAGTCTGTTTACCCGACCAGTTGAGAGGGATTATGCAATGAATTTACATATGTGCCCTAAGCCGCACATGAGGACGCAGGTAAACCACAAGGGAAGGGGGAGAAAGACAGAGGGCACAGGTAGACCGGGGGACATGTAAAACAAAGACGCATGTAAACACATGGGAGGGCGGAGAAAGAGGCCCAGTAGGGGGGGGGGGGGATGAAAGAAAGACAGCGAGGGGCGGAGAAAATGACGGGAGATAGGGAACGATGGACCCCAGTGAAGAGAAAGACCTGCAACAACAAAGGAAATACTCCACTGGTGAGCCCATAGAACCCACCAAAAGAAAATTAGAAAGAACAAACATACGCAAAAGTAGTAGGGGGGGAGATAGAGGGAAACAAACAAAATGAAATAAAAAATCCTGAGACACCCATCTCTAAACAGTTAAAATTTTAATAGTAGCCCTTTTCAGAGCTAAAATTAACTCATTAACAGTTTATTATAACAATACCATTCTGTCTCTACTTTTCCACTTTTAGACCTGTAAGTGGCCCCTTACAAGATTGTCTGAAACTTTTTTCACTGACCGAAATTACAGCGTTTTCGATGCGTTTGCGCATATAGGGAAGGAATTTAAAGCTTAATCCTTTCAATAGTCTTTGTCTTGTGCTTGGAAAAAAGGTATTTTGATGATGCATGTTCCTCAAAACAGCTAAAAAATTCCATGTAACTTTTAAACACGCTGTGTACAATCAGGCGGTCGGCCATTTTCAAAGCGACGATGAGAAGTGAGGAGCGAGAATGAAGTGGCGGGTGGAAGGCATTGGGGGGAAGGTGATATCGTTGAGCTTAATCTAGTTCGATACCAAAATGTCACATCGGTAACAATAATAAACATGTACGGTTTAATGTTTAGATCATAAATCTAACACAAGTCGAGGATATCTCTTTTTATCCCCTGTGTGTGTGTGTGTGTGTGTGTGTGTTTTTGTTTTGTTTTTTAAAGCCCTCCTGAGGTATAATGTACTTTGCTATATTTTTGCAGTGTTGTTAAAACGAAAAACCTTGAACGAATTTAAAAAATAATAATAATAGTCTCCAATTCCTGAACCGATACCGATCGCTTAAATAGGAAAGAGGATCTGTCGGGGGCTATTCACCCGAGCGGTCAATCAAATAGACACTTCCTTTTTATTTCTGTGCAGTTCATAAGTGATTGCTGCTTGTACACATACATGTATATGTATACATGTGTATACATGTATCTGTATTTGTGTGTGTATGTGTGAAATTTTCTTCATAGTTGAATTTTTTTTTCTTTATAAATTATCACTTGTCTTTTTTTTTAATCTCTTGGACAGTGGGCTTTGTCAGTGCTGCCGTAGTTTCAAGATACCTAGATGCTGTGTTTTATTTTCAAACGGCAGTGGTCCACCAGGTGATTAGTCATGTAGACAAGGAATTTTTATTTTTATGTAAACATGAGTTATATAGCTTTGTGCTCTCAAAAATAATGTAAATTGTGATGTTTTCATTTCAGAAATGAGTTTCTTTTCAAATACGGCTAAAATGAGCCTAAAAGCAAAAGAATTCTTGCAGGATGATATATGAGAACCATGATAGTGAAAGTAATACAACAGTTATTGCAAAATTAGATGCCAAGATAAGGAGACCATATCACTAAAGACACAACTGCTATGGAGTCGAGCTTCATCCCCTCCTTCCCTCCCAAATTTTGACTTGGGTACTTACGTTTACAATGGTGACCATTTGTCTGTTAGAGAATGAAAATCTTTCTTGCTTGGAAGGTTTGAAAAGAAGAACTGACATTTTAATTGTCTCTGCCCAAGATACTGTACTTGTTGTAAAGTCAATGAAATGGTCACGCAAGTCAATTGAAGACCAAGGGGGGACATAAGTCCACTTCTAACTTATGGAAGAGAACTGAGATTTTGTTTTTTATCTAAAACTTCTTTCTATGCTTTTTGTTTGGTGAAATTATTGCTTTTGGACAGCAGGGGCTGTTCTTTCTGTTCATTATAGGTCGGGATAGTTAAGGTTCAGGACTAAACCCAAGCATTGTAACCTTGAAAATATTAAAAAGCTGGACATCAGTTGTTCTTTCATTCTGAAAGTCATCAAATGTTGTTTTTTCAATTGTTGAAGTTATAGACACACAGATGTGCATGTATCTCACAATATTTTTTTTCCTTAATCTCATCATTGTGCAACAATGGTGGATGATTGCAAAGCACAGTGAAAACTTTTAATGATGTCAATAAGTGATACAATAAAACGTAAACAACCATGGACTGAACTTTGTTGTTAATTGGTTGTTGTGTATATGGCATGCGAAATGGAGGAAATAAAAAAGGGGGTGGGATAGAAAGGAAGGATATCATCTTTAAACTGACAAATTCATATTAAATGGCATGCATGATGGGAACAGAACTTTCTTTGATACATTTATTATCTCTGAGACACATTTGTCCAATTGCAACACTGAGTACGTCATGAAATCATTGTAAGATCTATCTTGTCAAATCGTAGCAAACACATTAAATCATTATTTTGTCTGATCCAGCTGCCTGCTGGTGATGCACACATAAGAAGTCTCATTATTTTATACTACATGTATAATATTAAATTTCTGCATGTCATATTGTTTTGTCTAATCACAACACCATATTTATGATATATTCGCGGTAAGATCTACATGTATTTTGTATTTTGTAAAATCACAGCGCTACAATTGTCGATGTTCATTATAAGACATGTAAAGTTGTCTGGTTACATTGTACTGTGTATTGAAAACAGCAGTGGGTTGACAGTATCTCACAAAAACCGCATTTGAAATTGCCCAGTACACTCTACTGCACATCACAATTTAAAAGATGTTCGATTTCAGTACTGTGTATTCGATGCATACAATTTGACTTCTTTGATATGGTTACAATACTTCTTGTTTCTATGGATACAGACAAAAAAATTATAACAAGAATAATAATAAAAAATATTATCTCTATATGGTTGTTATGAATGGTTTACCTCTTGTAAGAAAAAACAAAGTCACATATTTGCAAAACATTTACAAGATTTAATGTACAAAAGCAAAGCTACTGTCGGATGGCTGGGCTAGGTATGTGATCATTTTCATGAGACAGAGCCCTTCTATCATAAACCATGTATCACCTAGAGTTATGTGATAGTGAAAGGTTCACATTTTGTCAGATCAGACTTCTAGGACATGGTGATACATGTATATGTAGTTTATTCACAAAATCACGCATTGGGGAGAATGTACACAATACCAGTTCATGGTCGTAGGGTTACAGCAGTGTCCCCTTTAACAATACCCAAAATGTAATGGTAATGTATAACTGTCCCAGGTAATGTTCACAACATCGCAAAAATAGTTGAATACACAATACATGTTTTTCTTTCATTGCACAGTTCAAATGACTGATAAATGAATGATTCGGCTCTAAATCAATAATTTATTCACAAAGACATCACAAATAATTACGCGTAGTTGCAATAGATATATAGGATTTGTACCCTTGACCTTTACTTGCTTCATTATCTTAAGTAATTATATTACGCTTGCCCTTCATTCATAAGTTCATTATTTGTATTGTACAATACCAGTTCATTATTTATAGGCCATTATAAAGAATTCATCTTAAAGATCAGTGAACTGAATAAAAAATATAGACTAGTTAATTTCCAACACGATATTATCATAATACAATGTAATAATTCATAGACAGATTGTCAAAAAATCTATTCACAACAATGTGCAAATACATGCACATTTCATTTCATGACTATATAATAGTGCTAAGCCGACTTTTTTTTCTTTTCCTTCTTTCTTTCTTCTGCTTCTTTTTTTTTTTTTAATGTTATGCACCCTGCCACAGTCATATGCTGGCTTTGTGCTGCACATTCCTTCACTGTCCCACAGAAAGAACTAGTACATGTATAAAAACAAAAAATGTTCAGGATCTACTTTCCTCAACAACAGAACATAGGCGATTCCAGTTCAGTAAAAAAAAAAAAATAATTAATAAATAAAATCAGATCATTTGAGTACCTTTTGTCTTTCCACTCCTCATATAGACAGGTCTACATCAGAACACAGTTGTGTTCATTCACGACGCAATACACTTATTGATAATCATATGAACAGTTTATTTATGGCATCAAACAAGAGTCTGTTGACAGATAAACTGATGCTCAGAGAGCAGAGAAAACAGAGAAAATAGCGTTCATTAACAAAAATACATCGCACCCCTTTCACAATGTCTATAATCCCCACCGATGATCGGTCTTATTGAACTTTTCTTTGTATTCAATCACATTTGCCACGTTAGCTTACAAATGGTTAAAAAAAAAACGAAGAACAAGATCAAGAACTTAGAAGATATGCCCAGCCAAGGGCAAAAATTACAGCTTTGTTTCTGGTCGTGAGGACAGGTATTTCTTTAGCCGGGGCAAATTCTTTATCTTCTGTTTGTGCTCCCGAAGCTTTGGGAAGTTCTCCAGTAAAGTGGGGCATTCTGTCAGTAGCAAATCCACTGTGTCCCACACTGCCAGGTCCGCCACTGTCAGCTGTGCACAAACACCCAGGAAAAAAGAAGAGGATAACAGTCATGTTATTTTATTAATTCACCAGAGATAAATGTTGCAGATATGGTTGCTATCACAGACAGAATACTAATTGCATTGTACAGTAATCTTTGCATTAATGCCTCAAACATATCTCAATAACACTTAACAGATTTCAGAACATTTCTGAAAGGTTGTAATAGATTATTATGACAATGAAAAAGTCCATATTTGATAGCACTTATCATATCTCGGTATTTCTAAGGCTCTCTAGGGTCAATATGTCTTTCATTTTGTTGTTAAATGATTTTGTTTGTTTACTTGCTGTTGTTATGTTAATGATATCTATTAATTTATTTATTTAATATATTTATACCTAAATTATCATTTTGTCCTGAAATGTCTCCCAGTTAGTTAGTGTGGCACTTGTTGTTATTGTTAAACGCTTTATTTTGACTAATTCAAGTCTATCTCTCCAATTACTGACAGTCTATGACAGTCTATGTCTATGTTGTACTACCCCGAGATCCCTCACATAAACACACACACTGATACGATACAAACCTTCCCACCAAAGAGAAATCCGGCCTTGACTTGTGACAGAGCCTCTTCAGTACGTGATAGAAATTTTGGCACTTTTTCTGATCTCAGTTTGTCTTCCAGATACTTCTGCAGGGAGAAACACATTACTCCAATGCAATGTTTCAGCGAATGTATTCGGCTATACACTGTAAAAAATTGTCTGTAAGTTTAGAGTCATTTGCTGTGAACTTACCATCAATTTACTGTACAAATTACTGCAAGATTTTTATGCTGTAATTTTACAGCAATGCGTACTTTGTGTGTGTGTGTGTGTGCGGGCACAAATTTTTGTCGTACTCTAAGACCATAGTCTAAAAAGCATTTTACGGCAAGACAACTTTTCGCTGTAATTTCACGGCAGACATTGGCATTTATTGGTGCCAAAGCTTTGCCATGTTTGTACATGAAAAGTTTTTACAATGTAGCCTAAGTAGTGAGGTTTGGATAGGGGTGGAAGCTGTGTCATGAGGAAATTATCATCAATCAAGCACTATTTGGCTGAAACTTGAGAAGACGGAGTTTGGAATTTTCAGTCAGAAGAGGAACATCACAAAGAAAGAAAGTGCATGAAGATAACCTGTTAGAACAAAGATGTAAGACAGATTCGCACCTTGATTAGAGACGGCCAATGTAGGCCAGGTAAAGGAAATCAGAGTAAAGGAGAATCGTGCTAGATCATACAGTGTGCTATGATGTAGAGCACCACATTGTGATCAAGACTGACCTGTTGTGCTTTGTTCAGTATTGGGTCCATCCTGACACGTGCGATATCGTTTCTGAGTGAATTCACCTGGTTCAAGACGATGTCCACATATAGCTGCTCTTGTTCTGTGCCTCCCAGCAAACCTGGTGGTAAACATCACTGTAGCCTGTATGTTCTATTCAGACATCACGCATCCACATTTTTTATTTCTCAAGTACAGGCATGTACGCTCGCCATTCATCCATTTGTGTATAATTCACTGCGTCTCCCACTCATCCATCCATCCATCCATCCATCCTTCATGCATCCATCCATTCATCCATCCATCCATCCATCCATCCATCCATTAGTCTATCCATCCGTCAGTCTGTCACGAGCTTTCTCTCTGGATGTTGAATGGGTGTTAGACGTGACGTTATAAGTGGCGATCAGGCGGTGAATGCGGATGAGACACACACA
>JBCEWB010492636.1:0-15000 GCA_039654565.1 Peronia peronii | reverse complement strand
GAGAAATGACTGGACGACCAAATTGAAAAAAAAACAAAACAAAACCCTCTGAGAAGGACATTAATTCAGGAGAAAGCCTACAGGCGAGCATTTCGATCTTCCGCTATTCGATCAATGTAATACAATAACCTGGCAATGTCTGGGGCGAATTCAACCTGGCTTTCTTCAAAGGACAGATGAGTAGGGTTGCCTGATTACAACCAGCGCTGGTGCCAATCGCAAATCTCTGTACCGACCAGACATAAACGGACAGACAGACAGACTGACAGAAGGTCAGTCAGACCGACAGACAAACAAATGGCCAGACAGTCAGAGAGATGGATCGACGGACAGACTGACACAATGACAGATGAATGGACGGATTGTTAGATGCACAGATAAGATGAATCGATGGATGAACAGATGGTCGGGTGAACAGACCAGACAGATAGACAGACAGACAGACAGATAGACCGACCGACCAAGACAGAAAAGGGGAATAATAGACATGAAATGTAGCCATGACTACAGGTAATGTTCTATGGTATTCTATGGTGTTGTTGATGTTAGTCCTTAACAGCTGGCGAAGAACATGACTTCACGCTATCATCACCAGGTGAGTGCCGAGATGACTTGTAAACCCGATTCTTGCTGAGAATCTCCTTGTGCAATGAGGACATGAGAATGGACTGTCTTGATACGCTCTGTTTTATGTTCTTTCTTGGCGAAGTTGTCTCTTTTATTGCTGAGAACAGGTATCAGTGGCAATAAAAGAAACAAGCATATATGAGTGTGAAGACTGAGACATTGACATTTTCCACAGAGTCCGTTCTAGGTCAGCCTTCTGATTACTGTGTAATCTAGCTGTACTCCCTGTAAGATTGACAATCTAAATGCAACGCATGTGTATCAATCAATCCGTCAAAAGACGAGGCCACGAAATCATCATTACTTGACAACGTCCGCAACAGGTACGTGCCAGACAAAGTCATACCTTTAACCGTATACATATTTTTTTCTCATGTGGAAAGTGGGTCCTCTCACTGCATATTCACCTCGAGAAGCACCACGGTGTGGTCGAAGGGAATGCTGCGTGCAACAATTACTACAAAGGTCGTTTGGAAAATCTTTCGGAAATCGACGGAAAACTGTAGTGGCGATGCGTCTTAGACATGTATAATTTTGCTATCAATTTGACGGCGTACAAATTGATTTTGCTTGCATATAGTGCTATGCTTTATGTACATTGTATTCCACGCCACACATTTAGTGTTGAATACAGGAAAAGAATTTCTCGTCGTGACATGCAAGTTCTTGTATCACTCATTAGATAGGGCAGAGGGGTGAATGGAAATCCTGAAAAACGCCACACTACTGCAGAATATAAAAATACTGTTCTTCTGTCTATAGAATATGTTGCTGTGTTGTTGTTGTGTTGGGGTTTAACGACATAGCACGATTGCGGCTATATTGTGTCAAACACGGTAAGATACGTTTTTCACACGTCAAGAAGACGAGAGGAAAGAAAGTGCGACAGAAGACAGGAGCAAGGAGAGAGAGAGAGAGAGATGTCTCTCCTGAAATGTCGAGGATGGCACTCCACGGGAGACACCCCACCGATGGCGGGCTTATACCGCCCGCAGGTGAGAGCACAGAACCTACTTATAAACCCCAGGCCCCCGCGGGGGATTTGTCTGTAGAACAAAGAGACACTACATTTCTGAGCTATCTTCATCAGAGCTAATTCAACGACAACGATAATGGGGCCATGAATGAGTCTTCTTACTGCATAGTCATAATATGAAAAATAAAATAAAATAAAATAAAAATATATATATATAAAGCACACGAGCCCAGCTTAGTGGGCCACAACAATCTATGAGAGCCAGAAGAAGAAATGAGAATTTCATAAAATACATTCCAAAGTTCGTGACGTCCCATTCCTTCTCTATGTGAGATTAATCAAGGGAAGTTTGAGACAGAAACCTACAAAATTAATAATTACATGTACATGTACTGATAAAGTCGTAACAGTAGCCCTCTTCTCTCCTACGTGCCCCACCCTCAATAAATCGTCACCTTTTGTTTTTCTCAAACACTGGGAGATCTCGCCGACAGGTACGATCACTTCTGATTTACTATTTACTTGACACTGGCAGAGTAAATTTGACTAAAACCCTGCAAATCAGCTTACTAAAGCGTTATATTTTGAAGTTCTAGTCACACTTTTAGCGTTCAATTTCCACACCGGATTTTTTTTTTTTTTTTCAAACATCATGGAAAGATCTATACAAGCAAACATTGAAATGTAAAGAATCACTTCAGTGAAAGTAGGCAAGTGTGCACTGAGAGTAATTCTTCTGGCAAGCGTAGAAAGTCGACTACAAAGATGGTAGAACTTTGGCATTTTATTACAGACGAGTGTTCCTGCTGTTCTGATCAAACAGTGAGCCATATGGGCCGTTTGACAGTTTGAAACAACACATTTGTCATCTCGGATTTACTACGCATATCTTAACGATTAAGGGAGATGCTCCAAGACGTCCAAACTATCTGAGCGAAAGTATGAACTATTAGATAGGAAAACTTGAAACTAGGTTCAAGCGAACGATATGGCGTAGTTTTAGAATCACAGCATAAATACATGTACTGTCTTCCAAAGTTCAACACGAAAATGAAAGATAATGTACTTTCGGTTTAAGTTGGGCTGTGGATGGGTGTGTGTCCATTTAATTTGATTTGATACTTACGGCTAACAACAACACTATGTGTTGTTTTTTTTTTTTTATTTAGATGCATGCCTGAAAGACGCAAAACATTGATTCCTTTCACATTCACAGCAGGGTTAGTTTCTCCTGATCCAAGAACAAACGATTAGTCATGTAAAATTAGTGTCGCATATTATACTGAAGCAACCATGACATGATACTGTCGTAATAAAATTGTCGCTGGCAGTGGTTTAATATTTTATCAATAACAGATCTAGTTATGAATCCTACACTGGTCCAAGGGTAATATATTTAACCTGTAATTTAAGTACAGTGAAACTGGAGATGGTAAGATCTAATTGAATGTAATTTCATGTCGGTGCATAACTATCTTATGGCATTCACTTTCTAAATTATGTATCTAAGATTGAGTTACGGGTCTTTCGAAATTGCATAAAATTGAACTACTTAGCAAATAATAGCCCTAAAAATTGCAATAATCTGATGGCAGATAAAACTTACTCATACTTTATGTATAAATGGCTTAGATCTAACTACATGCATAAACCACAGGTCGGCAAAACTGAGTGTGAAGATTCATCCTATTGTCACGTTTACTTCCTTACCCTCTTTCTGTTTGTTTAGGAATGGGATATGGTAGTCTCCTCCACACTTTCTCCCAAGTCCCATCCTGCCGATATCCTGGGAAAGTTCATATTGTTCCCATCCACACAAGATCCGGTTCAGCGGTGCCTCCCATGTTTTTAGCCTAGAGATCAGACGATGGGACAAAACACGCACGGTTTCTCTGCTTATATTTTGTGCTTCTCTATTTCCTACTCCCTCTGATGCTTGCAGTGCCTCGGTCGAGGCTGAGTGCTAGACCGTGTGATAAAATCTTGCTTTCGTGGCTGAACAACCGTGTGCTCACACCGGCTCCATAGTCCTTTTATCTCCGCCAGTTATTCCGACTCAGTTCATTTCTCCAGAGGTTTGACCTCGAAAACATGCTCGGGAACAACAGAACGGTAAGTCTCGTGCCTCAGCTACACACGAGGTCGTTCACTTTGAGTCGAATGAGAATATGCAAGGAAAATAGTATTGTTGTTACTGGCGTCAGCCCACACCACCCACTTTCTACCTTTGTACCGATAACTGATCCCCTCAGTACTAACAACCGCTCTCTGTTCCTGTGCCAATACTCCACACTACATATACGAAGCATGAGTTCAGATTAGCAATTGAATTACCTCTAAGAACAACACATCAGGTGAGTTAAACTTCATTTCAATGTCTATAATATAAGCTCTACAAACTTTGAATAACAACAAACAAACAAACAAATAAAAATTTTTAAAAATACACATTTTCATTCATAAATTTGCCAGTTTGCTTATTTATTTTAATCAATTTTCAGTTTCTTTTGCGCCTTTTGAAGTTCTAGTCACACTTTTAGCGTTGAATTTCCACACCGGATTTGCAACTTCTCAGATCTAATAGCAGTAAGGACTTGAACCTGCGGGCAATGACAATAAATTATCAGTGACTGATGACAAGGGAAATAGACCAACCACCAGCGCTGTGCCGAGGGGCCGGGATCTAACAGAATGACCATGGTATCGTGGTGAGATGACCAAATAAATCAATACGTTTTCATTACACGGCCCATCAACAGCGACGTGCAAGACTTATCAGCTGGACTTTTGGAATGGGACAAACCAGCCGTTTATGTGGCCAGAGTGTGACACTTGTCACGATTGTTGATCTGTCGGTATTTGTGCACGAGAACAGCCAAAACCGTACACTCCTAGTCTTAGAGAATCCACACACACACACACACACACACACACACAAATAAATAAAAAAACAGAGGGGTAAAAACTGTTCCAAATTACAATTTGCAAAACCTTTGCTGTTCCACATTGCTCCAAAGATTTTGCTCATTTCTCTATCACTGACTGGAAAACCTCAAATGCCCAATCAGCAGGCCCTCTGTTTCTCGAGTAGAACGCTTCACAAACCAACGTCTAACTGTTAAAAATGAGTCTCCCCCCCCCCCCCCCCACCTCCTCCCCTCTCAAATATCATTGTCTTCAGTTGATTCCAAGTATGGCCTAAACCGCTCCTAATGAAAATTTAAACAACTGAAATTAACAGATTCACAACTGCTCCAAGTTCTGCTCTACAATCCGACACTTCTGACCTATCAGGCAAGGTTGATATCAGTTTTCAAAACTGAAAACGCTCAACTTTGCCTACACAATTCTTTTCCTCTTGAAAAGTAATCATACCTAGTCTAGAGCTCTTTCTTCTGCAAACGGCATCGACCCGGCATAAAGTAACGGAAAACTTTGTATTTTATTACTTTTTTTTTTTTTAAAGAAAAAAGATTAACAAGCCAAGAATGCTAGTGCAGTGGCGTGAGCAGTACTTTCCGATGCTAAATCACTATTCTAGTTTATCATCAACGAAAGCTGGGAGTGCACTGTGCTGCTCGCTACCGAATACATAGTATTGTATGTAGACAATCATACGTCTGGCTCTGAACTGGTATAAGTCAAACAGCACAGAAATGGGCAATGGTAAACAACTCCACCGTCCACAGTTTGACAAAGAACTAATCTAAGTTGAATGATCCTGTCTGATTGGGTTCACTAAAACTCGGCGTTATCTCAGATACACCAGCAATACAATACATCCATACTTGAACAATGCATAGAATATGACGACTGAATATTTCGATAAAGGAATTAATTAGTCCTTCGGTGGTACAAAAGCAATGGCAAGTGGTCGATCACATACGCACAAGCTGGTGAAGCAACAAGTGATATGCCTGGAATTAGTAAAGCCTTGAGTTTTAGCTTTCGTGATCAACACACAACGGCTCGAGAGCTCCCGTCTCCTGTGGGGGGTGTTCCAACCGCTTCGGGCCATCAGGCTAAATATAACCTGGCCATGCATAGGCTATATATCGTGTGTCACGATGGCTAAGCAGAGAACGGAAGGGAAACCAGTCAAGAACAGTTAAGAAGCCCTACACAGCTGTACTCTCACGCTAGGCTACACATTCACAAAAGTAATGCATTAGCCACGACATTCTGTGCCTACAGCGTGGAGTCAAATCGAGGATTACAACAATAACAACTGACATTGGCCAAGTTTCAGTTATAGCAGTTGAACACATCCTACAGACAAGGCGCCTGTCCGTCATGCTCTACAAAGCCGTCTCAAAATATCACCATTTGCAAATACCTCCGAGATCTATGTGCCAACAAAATTGAAGTCGGCTTTCTGGGACGTCCCCTGTACCTTTCTCATTAAATAACTCTGCGCTTCCAACAAAATGAATAGTGACCATTGCACCCTATTGTTAGAGGTGGAATCAACTTTGCGATCATCTGAAGCTCTAAGAAAAGAATAACGAGATATTACACAAAAAAAAAAAAAAAAACCGAACTGATGTAAGAGGTGACAATAAAAACAAAAGCATAATAGTTATAGTAATTTATATTAAAGTTTTCTGAACAAAAGAGATTTCACTGAATTTCTAACGTTTCTTGCCTGGCGCTGACAAATTCAAAACCTTGTAGAAATAAAAAGTTTAGAGGCTTTCTTTTACTTTCATCCCGAGCACAGCGTAAAGAGACAACGTGAACCCGACAGGTCAAGAGGTCAGCACTCTAGTTTCGAATATTTCCACTCCAGAGGCCATAGCCTGACACTTGAAAGCAACACTACAAATCACCAGGCCGAGAAGCCTCTGCCGATTCGTTTACGGCCGTCTTCACCGAGCCTAACAATACCGAAATGGCGTTGTGCATCGAATCAATGTGTTAACACGTAGACTACACCTTGATCTCCTGCGAAATACAGTGGTAGTTGTTGCACGTTATATGTTGATGAATATCCGGCATTGAACACTGAACACACAATTTGCGTGTTTGCTGTGCCGATCACAGGATAACACTGAACTGCTAAAGCACAAGTAGACTAGATCCACACCAATCGCGTCTCGAAACCGGTTACACTCAGGTGTATGGAATGCTCAGGTCACACACACACGCTACCGTCGCCCACATGTTACAAGGCACGGTTAACCCCTGCACGATGGTAAGTTGTGTGCTGCTCTGCAGTGGTGAAAAAAAAAAAATACACCAGCCGCGCTACAAATCGCCGATGACAAAACACAAATTGAAACCTAGAGGGGAAATCAAGCTGGCGTAAATGAGATCCCCTATCTGAGTCTGGGATGTAACTTGTGTCTGATATAAATGGCGGTCCGGATACTGGATTCGAGTACGAGTCGCGAACTGAGAGTCCCAAAGGATTCGACAGAAAGTCCCATAGCAAAGCGCAGACTATTACATTATTGTTGTCCTTTTTTCTAATCCCACAGACTGGCTGAGATGGCCCTACCATGGGCTATTTTTGGTCCCCTGAAGCGATCATTCACTGCAATGATTGCGAGGAGATGTGAGTGTGGAGTGATTATCTGGCCCCTTTATCAATATGAATTAGATGCTATAGACAGCACAAATGGAAATATTTATAGCATCTAGCAGGCTAAAAATGAAAGGTAGTTAACAGAATCAGCGAGAGGGAACAAATATATCCCACTTACATTTCCTTCTACTAAAACCATCGTGAAGCACAATGCAAGTTATTCGGGAAACTGTCTCGATTATAGGAACTTCTTTTATAGTGACTAAAGGCAGCCGTAAAAAAATAATCCTTGCAAAGAGACTAAAGGCAATAGCCGTAAAAAATAATCCTTACAAAGAGACTAAAGAAAGCGGTAAAAAATAACCCTTACATCAGGCTAGTGCCGCTCTTAGTCTGACAAAAATTGTATCCTATACATTCATATGAATCATTTTCATGCAAAATATAAGTTACTCCCTGGACTGTCCAAATTATTAGATTCTAGAACTTTTACTTTAGAGACTAAGGAGAGGGTTTAAATCCTTACATATGCTATGGCCACTCTCAGTCTCAGGAAAATCTTCTTTGCTTTTACATACAGTCGAGTCTGGTTAAAGTCACCCCCCCCCCCCCTACCCCGGCCCGGCCCGGCCCCGCCTGGGACGAAACACAATGAATGACTTCAAACAAGGCTGCCATTAACTAATTCAGAGACGTGAAGAAAAATATAACAGAACTTCCAAATAAGAGTTGACTTCAAGCAAGAATCCACTCTGAGCGAAATGATTTTAAGTGAGCAGTACTGATATCAAAACCATTTTCAAGCATAATATAAGTAACTCCTGTGATTACCCAGATTATTAGAACTTCCATAGAAGAGATTGGAGATAAGAGCAGTTCATGGCCTTAAATCTATATATGTCTTTCTGCCTCCTGGTGGAGGTTATCTCGAACCTTAACTCTGACGAACCAAAATCTTATAGCAGATACGGGCTAATCTGATGAAGGCAATGGGGGTCGTGGCAATGAGACGGTTAAACTGCTCTGTCAACTGGTAATCTGAAAGAATGTTCAAGGCCAGGGTGACACGGGGCATCTACGCCTGGGTAAGTGTCCACTACTGATAGTAGTCTTGTTCCGGCTGACCTTTGGACAATGCAATCTGTTTATAGACGGACCTTTAAGAATGCTTTTCTTACCAAGAGAAAACAAGTCCATCATAGTTGGTGACTGTAATTTTCTGAGACAACTAGAAGAGACCCATGGCCTCCGTGGGAGAGTTTTTAAATATAGCCCTGCGACTTAAAGTCTATGGCAAGAGTGCGCACCGCTATGTTGATATTTTGGTTATTTAAACTCAATGTTATGTTACTCAAAGAAAACGTGTTTTGAACGTACCATATTATCCAACGTACAATTCGGATCAAGCAGCCTCGCGACTTTGTTATTCAATTATTATCGTATTTTTTGAATAACGTCAAGATAATGAGCTTTTTTTTTTCGGGTCTATGTACATGTACATAGAAACAAGATCCAAATGCAACAATATTGTGTGCCATATGTCATATGGATCCATTCAGCAGTTTTCGAGTCTATAAGCTTATTGTGGATTTCGTTGCAGATTTATAGTATAGATAGGATATGAAGGAAAAGCCGATCAAGGAGCGTATGATGTATTGATGATGTTATTGTCATAAAGCAGAATACTCTAACATAATAAACAACAACAGGTTATGGGGACTCTTGACTATGCCTGCGCACAAACAAACTGTGCATAATGAAAATATAAGCAAACTTAACGAGCTAGTCAGAAAAACAAAGAATGCGGAAACATCTGTATGGTATAAATTTTTTTCAAGTTTTAGACTTACCACCAGATACCATGTGATACGCCAAATTACTCGACCAGTACCCAATAGGGCATTGCCCTAAAAATAAAGTGACTTTGCCTGAACCTTGGCAATGCAATTAAATTATACTCGGGTAACACAGCCTGATTGTTGTCAAGTGATAAGAATAAGCATATAATATACAATAGACGGATATGTTTACTTATTAATTTAATGATTCATCGATCGATCGATTGATCGACTGAATGATTGATTAATCAATTTACTCAGTCAGTCAGTCAGTCAGTCAGTCAGTCAGTCAGTTAGTTAATTGATTATTTATTTATTTATTTATTTATGTTTATATTTATTTATGTATTTCTTATCTATTTGTTTATCTACTGATTTACCAATGTCAAGGATGTCGGGCACAAAGTGACTGAGCCCAAACTTTTGTCAGAATGTCAAACTTTGAATGTTGAAAAGATGCGAACACACATATCGGTACAAGTAAATATCGTACGTATCGTATAGTTTCAGCTACTACTACTAGGAACAGAATAACCTAATTCGCTGTCCTGTTAATGGCCCAACGAGGCCAATAAGTCTAGTTCTATTTCAACAAACTAATCAACAACTTGCCATATGAACAACTGCCAAGTCATATACTACTATGATAATCCTGGTTGCACAAAGTGGTCGATTCCAAAATGCTTTGATGGCAACATCGTAATACACCATAAACTACTGCTTTTCATACACCTTGTAATTACAGACATTTTTCTTAAGCTTATCTCTTTTTGTACCTTAAGATACTCATTCTTCATGGTTCAAAGCTCAGTAAACAAATTTTAACCTCTCCTGTAAAGTATCGCCCGCGAAATGGACCCTCCTGTGCCAGACTCTTTAATTATACAATGTTGAGATTAACAGTTTATCCAAGTTATCCCGACTTCAGCCCACAATAATTAGCCTGCGGAGCTCGAGGCAGAAAGCTCCGTGTCAACTTGACCTATCTGTTTGGAAAAGATGTCCTTAATGGAAGCTATCTCTTTGAAAAATGGCTTTCATGTGAAAGGTCTGTATCAACTACATATACATGAAGGAATTTCTAGGGTACTTCAGAATTACGCTGGCGGGGAAAATGGCCTGGGATTTTCATCTACGGGAAAATTTTTTTTCTTGTTTGTTTTTTTTTTGTTGGTTGGTTGGTTAGTTGGTTGTTTGGTTGGTTGGTTGGTTGGCTGGTTGGCTGGCTGGCTGGCTGGCTGGCTGGTGGGTGGGTGGGTGGGTGGAAGGTTGGTTGGTGGTTGACTGGTTGGTTGGTGGGTAGACTGATTGGTTGGTTAGTTGGTTGGTTGGTTGATTGGTGGATGGTTGACTGATTAGTTGGTTGGTTGATTGGTTGGTTGGTTGGTTGGTTGGTTGACTGGTTGCTTGCTTGCTTGCTTGGCTGGTTGGTTGGTTGGTTGGTTAATGGTGTAGCCGTGAACAGTTTACAGAATCTCTTGAGACTAAAGTGAAAAAAAAAAGGAATCTGGATGCCAGACATGCTTATTCAAAGATGTCAGTTTGTTCAGTAAAAATTATTGTATCCTGTTTTTCTGTGCACATCCTTGCAGCAAATGTAAAAATTATAAAGCATCACTATTGTTAAAGTTGAAATATCAGCACACAGTCAAAATGTTGTTGTTACCCTCAAAAAGTTTATTTACTTTCTATAGTAAAATCCCAATAGGCAGTGGAGGGCAGAGAGGATTGGAGGAATTGGCGGCCTCATCTTCACAGGCGTCCCTAAACGACATCGGCAGAAATCAAGGGACAGGTGAAGGGGAAAACGGAGTAGGAAGTTTGGCATCCCTGACTATCGTAATCGCCCATGGAGCGTATTCGATCACAGCTGTGCTGAGGGAATGGTCCGGCACAGCCAGTCAGTTGTAAAGCCGACAACCTCAGCCCTCCCTTCCGGGCGATAATGTCAGACCACGGGGAGGAAGACATTAAACATGGACGTGTTTATATGCAAACGATGCTGGCAAAAGCAGAAAGCCCTGGGGTATATCCGTGCATGTCTGCGCGTATTCTCTCAAAGAGGCAGCAGATAGCAGCACCGGCAGAGAAAATGGTCTATATCCCCCATTTCCCATGTTTAATTTTGTCTGTCTGGATGGCATAAAGGCCTAGGATTGAGCCTATATGGGTGGTATAAAGATCTTGGATGGAGCTTGGATGCATGGCATAAAGATCTAGGACTTGAGCTTAGATGGGTGGCACAAAAGTCTAGGATTGAGCCTAGGTGAATAGCATAAAGATCTATGAATGAGCTTAGATGGATGATACAAAGATCTATGAATGAGTTTAAATGGATGATACAAAGATCTATGAATGAGTTTAAATGGATGATACAAAGATCTATGAATGAGCTTAGATGGATGACATAAAGATCTAGGACTTAAGCTTAGATGGGTGGCATAAAAGTCTACGATTAAGCCTAGCTGAATAACATAAACATATATGAATGAGCTTAGATGGATGATATAAAGATCTATGAATGAGCTTAGACGGATGGCATAAAGATCTAGGACTTGAGCTTAGATGGGTGGCATAAAGGTCTAGGACTGGGCCTAGATGGGTTGTCTAATAAAGGTCTAAGACTGGATCAGGATAGGTGGCATGAAGATCTACGACTGAGCTTAGATGCATGGCATAAAAGTCTAGGTTAGTATAGTAAGTATTTGAGACTACCAATTACCGTAACAGAAATTAACAATAAGTTCCCAGATTCGATTTGTCTATCTGGGTTAAAATTTAGGTAAAGATCTGCATTTCGGGGTTGGGACTAGTATAGTGGCATTCGCGACTAGTAATTAAAGTATGTCTCCTTAATATAGCAGTATTTGAGACGTAATTATAATATGCCTCGCTAGTAAAGCAGTATTGGCGACCAGTAATTATAGCATGTCTCACTAATACAGCAGTACTCCCAACTAGCAAACTATAGGCTGTCTCACTAATATAGCCGTATTCGCGGCTCGTAATTATAATATAATTATCGCGCTAATATGGCAGTATCCGTGACTAGTAAATGTAGTATGTCTCACTAATACAGCATATTCCCAACTGGCAAACTATAACATGTCTCATTAATATAGCAGCAATCGCGGCATGTAAAATTATAATATATCTCGCTAGTATAGCAGTATTCGCGACTACTAATTATAGTATGTCTCACTAAAACAGCAGTGTTCCTGCTAGCTACTATAGCTTATCTCAATAGTTTAGTACCATTCGTGGCTGGCAATTGCAGACTGTCTCCAGTATAGCAGTATTCAACGACAAGCAATAAATAGTTCAAATTCGACTAAGCACAGGTCTGGAAATCCCCGGCGGAGTGTTTGTACCCCTACTGAAAATACAGCACTCTCTTATATTAGGGTCCACCGCGAAATCTCACAACACAAGTTGAACGCAAAACTTCGGGAACAACGCGACCCCGGAAGTACGTCATACTTTTTCCCTACGTCATTAAATCATTTACTCTGCTCACCACTACTATTATTTGGAGGGCATCTAGGTGCAACAGGCTCACAGCGAAGAGTTTTAGTCATACATTTCCTTCCTACCGTAATAGAGTCATACCGAAAAGTGAGGCAAATTTGTGAATAGTTTGGAGTGTTTGTACCCCCTCCTAAAAATAGGCGCGGATATTTCCAACCTTTCGCTTGGTCGGATCAAATCTATTAAAATTTGTCTTCCTAATACAGCAATATTCGAGACCAGCTTTTATAATAACATGTCTTTAAGTAGCAGTATTAGAGACTTGCAACGGTTTTCATTTCTGTCTGATCGGAATAAAGCTGATGCTTAAAGATCTAGATCCCAGGGCTGAGGCTGGTGTTACTGTATTCTCCGCTATCAATTACAGGCTCGGCATGTCTGAAGGGCAGTAAAAGAAATTAACACCGACGTACGAGGTCAGCCTGACAGAGTAATGTGGGTCAGCACAGGCAAACCGGGTTGGGCCGAAAAGGCATCGAAAGCGGATGGACTAGTCGTTAATTAACCCCCCTTTTTTTTTTTTTTTTCGTGTATCCAGGCCAAGCACTCTGACCTCCTGAATGATTGCTGATGTTCCTCTTGAGGGTGACCCTTTTTCTCACCTTCCTCCTCCTGGAGCGGCAGTTTGTTTGTTTGTGTTGGGGGGAATATAGCGGCGCATCAACACCGTAACGGCGAAACTGCACCTTGCACGGTTATAAACATTTATGAGTGAAAGGTATACTAAAGGATGTGTAAAAATTATAAATGGAATGATCAAACATTGCAATTGGAATTATTCAGAAGAATGTCCGTAAACATGCCGTTTGTTGTTGTTGTTACTGTTGTTGTTGTTGTCAAAAATGCCTAATATATTTCCTTCCTCTCGGTGTTGTTTCTATGTAAGGGCTACTTTAAAGTAATTGGCCATAGGCTCTTCCTGGTATGGCATTATAGGTTTTTTTAGGACCAGCCCTTATGTTATCTGGGCAGCGCTATTCCTTTCCTTTCGTGCAGATCAGTTCTCATGACGGATATTGTCAAGACAATGGTATATATCAAGGAACATCATTTTGCTTTGGTTAATAAAAGAAATTTTGGAAGCGCCGTGTTTTATCACGAACATTACCAGATACCGTACTGTGCTTGCATTTAATCCAAATCTTTGGTCCAAGCTTCCATTCTAAGATCAAATTTGGCATAGGTCTTCAGTATTTCTTTTCGATTCGCCGGCGTCACGAAATAAGATCGTCACACTAACGTAGGGTTATCACGCAATGAAGATGTAAACGCGGCAAAGTACGGCCCTAATGCGCTTTCCCAGTGACAGCATGATGGCCTTTCACCTAAGACTCTTTCGAAGCTAAGCCTTTTCGTGAGAGATAGGTCTCTCTCTGTGACATGGCTTACTTCGGTATAGCTTACTTTAGCAAGTTCTTGGGAACATTGCAGGTCTTGATGGCACTGGAATGTAAGCAAATACCAAATTGCAAGCGGTTGGTGAATGACACCATCGAAATACTTTGAACTACAAAACATAAACGAAATGACAATGCAGTACATTAACGAGACGAAAAACTGCAGCCTGTAACGTGACACGTCATGCAAATATTACGATATTTCTAAAAATTTGTGATGATGTTCACCATGCAAATACAAAATCAGTCACTGTATACAGGTGATGCGAAGTCCTAAACATTCGAAGTGGCAAGACATACATTAACAATATAACAAGCTGAAAAGATACTGCGTTTAATTGCAGTGGTTCCGTGTCATAAAATACAAAGTCACCACTTGACACACTTATACAGCAATACAATGGACAAAATAAAATGCCACATCTATTTGGATACAAGATCTAGTTCGGATGATGTATTTGAAATATGAACATTTTTGTGGACTATCGTTCACCAGGCTCTAAAATCAACAGATAAACAAAACAAACAACATTCATTTTCCCTCGCTGTTTCTTTGTGTTTCTCTTCTGTTTCTCTCTCTCTCTCTCTTTCTCTCCCTCTCTCTCACACACACATACACACATTTATGTGCAATCATGTGTATACTCATGAGAACAAGAAGTAGACAGGAACAGTCCCACAGCCGAACTAAAAAGAGTTGAACAAACGATCTTTCTCTTTAAAAATGTATCATGTGGCTGGTGAAAGGAAATGGAGAAATCCCAAGGCACTTAGTGCATGAGATCCCTTTCACTTGAGAGAATAACCTGAATACATCTCGAATGAAATTCGAATAAAAATAGACCATATCCTGAAACCAAGGCATCTCTTGCTGAATTAATGAAACAATAGCAGCAAATGCTAAAATAAAAAGAACACAATAGATTCAAATCGCGCTTTTACTTATTACATAAACAAAACAAAACACAACAAAAAAAAAAAAAAAAACACAAATCTAGAAAAGATCGTAGAGCAACGATTCTTTGAGACAGACGACCGACCGACCGACCGACCGACCGACCGACCGACCGACCGACCGACCGACCGACCGACCGACCGACCGACCGA
>JBCEWB010492527.1:0-19292 GCA_039654565.1 Peronia peronii | reverse complement strand
CCTTTCCCCTTCCGCCCATATTTGGGCCTTTTCTCATCGCTTTGTCTTCCTCTTCATTTTCAGGTTTCTTCTGTCCCCTCTTGGTCTCCTACCTCTTTTCTCTCCGCTCTCTTTTCCTCGCTCATCTGTCTTCCTCGCTTTCCCTCTGTGAGAAGAATCCCCTCTGACATTTGTCAAACACTTCGTGTCTCCTCTTCTTCGTCCGAAGGCGGCATTGCTTTGTTCGACTTGGTGTTGGGCCTATGATGATCGAACGATGATGATGGCGTCTACTGGCTCGACTGGATGGCCATGACTTACCCCACATCCTATCTCCGCTATTCATTCCTTGATTACTCCTCACATATTCTATCTACATACGATATAATATGTGCGCTTTCCTTTGCTGATTCACGTGTAATTCATTCCCATGTTCCTACTGTTCCTTTTTTTTTCTTTACTCTCTCCACTGCCCTCTTCCCCCGAAATCGATCCTTTTCTCTTGTTATCTTTCGTTCTGTTTGTCTAATGTCTTCTCCCTGTCTCCTTTCCTTTTTTTTTTTTTTTTTGCATCTTCCTACCCATTCTCTCTGTCTCTGTTTTTTTCCTCTCACCTGCTTTGTAACTTTATCACAGTCTAGCATCTCATGTGTTTTTCATATGTACACATACTTGCATGCTGATACATAATAAAAGTATGTGCAACCGTACTACCCCACCCCCCTCTTTTTTTCCCGATCCAGTATCCATGTTTTCCCCTCTTATTTCTTGCATATATATTATCTAGAAGACTTTGAAAAATACTTGTACCATGTGAAAAACTGAGAAGCTGTCATGCATATGCGATATGTCCATTCCTTTAAAGTACATACAGCTTAGCTCTAGAGCCCCCAATGTCCAGGGCATACTTGAGCAGAATGCTGATATTGCCCTGAGGAAAAGTTGAATTAAAAAAAAAAATACTGAGATCAATGGTCGCTACATATTGTTCATTGCTAAATGAAATGCTGGCACGATTCTCAATTTTCAGTTTCACTAAGACTATTTTCGCTTTGTCTTTGTATCTCAATCTGAACTTTTACATGACCGAGAATATCCCAACCGTGCACAATTAATTCACTCAATCTCCGAAGACAGAGATGCATAGATCAATGCTCACTATTGCCATGCCATGCTACGTACAATATAGTGCTATTATAAATTCAGCAGAAGCCTATAAAATTATCATTTGCGTTGTTAATAAACACCGCCATCATCTGGCTCGATTCGTCGCTCTTTCTGATTATGCTCTCGCCACAGTGCGGGCTGTCTCTGGTCATGGTATCAGTGCACTTCTTGGTTCCATTAAAAAAAAGGGGAAGGGGAGGAGATGTGCAGAAACAATGAACGACAGACAGACAGAATGAAAGAAAGAAAGAAAGAAAGAAAAAGAATCTTAATAATTTCAGTGACAAACTATCTTAAAGATGAGGTATGTTTATGTCCTTGCGTCTAAGGCCCTTCGTCGGTAATTAAAAATCAATGCTCTCCGCTCAGGTCTGAGTCGCACAGTATATTACTAACTGACCATCCGTCCAAAGCTAAATGTATGCCTGTAGTGGGTACTATACAAGTGCATCTTTTATTGGGACATGAGAGTCAGCGCTTCATACAGTGTGCGCCACAGAAAGCTTTCCCTACAAAGTGCAGAGAGCGAAAAAGAAAAAAAGTGTATTATTTCATGCTCTTTAATGAGAAGGTTATTGTTATAGCTACTAGTGGTGATGATGATTTTCCTTTTATTTTCCTGCACTCATTTTACATATCTTGAAGTTTTCAAAATATTAAATAGGATCGGTGTGCAGCAGGAAGATAGCGAATGGTAGACCGATACGGCAGGAAGACTGGCGAAGAGGCAGAAAAAAACAGAGGCAGAAAAAAAAAAAAACGATGATAGACAGACTCACAGACACATAGATCTAGATAAATATATAATAGATAAGCCCGCCAGGAAAACATATGAGCAGACAGACAGCGAGACAAGCAGAAAGACAGACAGAAAGATCGGCGAAAGACTGCAGTCAGAGACAAAGACAGGCAGGCGGAAACGACCATGAGATTAAGAATTCGGATCACAGAGCGGAACCATCCACCGAGAACAAAGGACTTAAATCAATTGACTGGCAGCAGCATGGATTTCGTCTGCTCCGACTCCAAATGAAGGTGTCTTGTGTGTCACACACAGACTTTGTGGGGCTGGCTTAATCAATGTCAATTCACCGAAAACCAAATATACTGAAAGGGGGAAAGAAAGCATGGGAGAGAGAGAAGAAGAGCAGTGAAAGAAAAGGCGTACATATAAAAGAAAGGGGTAATGAGGAGAAGGAAGAGAAAAGGTGGAGTTACAGAGAAACACAGACAAGGGAGGCTGGAGGAGAGTAACCAGATGTACCGACAGAGAGGCCAAAGAATGGAGAAAGGGAGGAAAATGGTGAAAGACAATGAAGACAGGATAACAGAAGCAGTAGTGACAGAAAGAGAAGAGGATGGCGGGTGACAAAGGAGGAGACAGACTGATTAGCAGACAGACAAACAGAAACAGAATAAGGAGGAGAATTAAAAATATAGAAACACATAAACTATGGGAAACAAGGGTATAAATATGAAGCTGACTGAGAAATTAAATAAATAAATGATAAATAAATAAAAAAAGAGACATTGCCAACAGAAAGAAACAAAGAAAACCTGGTAGAAGATAAATAAAGAATATTACTGGACAGGGAAGAGAGATGGAGAATTCAGTTGATATCTGACTATACTGTGCAGTTACTGAATACCCTCTGTCTTTCCCTTCTTTCCTATTCCCCATCTCAACCTGCTAAACTGCCTTGAGTCTGATCACAACCTTTGGGCCGACGTCTAATCACTGTCAGCCCCGGGAGAACTGTCACTGGGCGCTGTCAATGTCACTGTCACTGTGTGCACTCGCTGTCCTTGATGAGATCCAAGCACCGCAGAGTTCAGCACAGAGGTTTTCAAACGGATGTCTGGGAATACTCGTCAGGACAGAGTACAATGGATCAATATAAGAAACATGGGCCATACTGAAAATAAATTGCTGATAATCAATGGGGGTCTTGAAAATGAAGGGACTACTGTATATGTCGTACCGGAGAGTCGTATTGAAGAGCTAGATAATAGGCGTCAAGAATCCTGATCGCAAAGATAGGGTAGTGAGAATAATGAAAGATCGTATGGCAACAACGAATCATGGCAGGATGAAGGGACTATAAGAGCAATGAAAGGCCTAGGTAGTTATGGTGGATGTCAATAGCAACGATACACCGTGGCAGTAATGAAGGGCCGTTGTACTAGTATTGATGAGGGCCATATGGTAGTGATACATGATTTTAATGTCAGAAACAATCAGAGAATAAGATAATAACGAGGATAGGATAGTACAGATATTAGTAGCCGATAACAATGAAAGGTAATAGTTGCAGTGCACATGATAGCAACACAAGTTCATAGTATTAAATAGAGACATGGGAAAATAACAACAACAGGAAATCATAGCACATGAAGTAAAAGAAGAATATGACAGCACCGGCAGATCAAATTGTTAGTGGTTATGATTATGATGGTAACCAGAAGCTATGATCATATAGTAGGGTAACAATATCAGAAGTAATGAGGACATTTGACAATAATGAAAATTCAGAGGACAAGGCTATGGAGTGAACATCTCACTAAAAAAAAGATGCCTTACTTATGACGAGAGACCTGATAGAAACGACGGCCAAAACAATGAAAACAGAAACAGTCGCTAGACTGTTCAAAATCTAATTGCCATTCGTCTCCATCAAATAAACAAACAAACAAAAAACGGGTAAGAACGATTGATCTAATACGCTCTTCGCTATAGTGGAATTCTGTCAAATAGTCTGGTTGGTTCTAAATATAAAATACACTATAATACCAAAGTAACTAGTGACAACACAATAATTCAAAATCACAAATAGCATACTATAACATGGTAACGATTGACAATAAAGTGAAAAGTGACAATATAATGAGGAGTGATAATGCAGCAGTTGTAGCGAGTGACCCTGAATGAGTAATATGGGCGATTGGAACAAGGAGGCCCAACACAGACTCTAGGAAGGAGCCGTGATAATCATAATGGACACTCACTTCTCCCCCCCCCCTTCTCTCTCTCTCTCTCTCTCTCTCTCTCTCTCTCTCTCTCTCCGTCTCTCTCCCTCTCCTCCTCAAAAAAAAAAAAAAGAAAACTGAATAAGAAATAGGCCATCAGACTCCCAGCTTGTCTCCAGATAACAAAAAAAAAAAAAAAAATGTTCTATAGAGGCACTCAGTCCTCAATAAGGGGCATTAAAGACCCAGGAGTCAGGATAGTAACAAGGATTCCCGACAGTAAAGAGGAACTGCGGTAGTAACGTGAGGTTGCCGCGGAATACAGATACGAAGAGACACAATCAGCGCGTTCAAATCCCTATGTAAGAGGATGTGAACATTGTGATGACCTCTAGATTAGAAAATTCTTGTAGTTCCAAGACTGTGAAAATCATGTCATGTCGTTGAAGCACAAGTTTTGAAGCCGGTGCTATGCCACAGAGATGCATCAATGGATGAGAATGTTAAAAAGCTCATAAAGGACACCTTTTTATAAAAGGAAAAACCACATGACAAGGCTGATATACGATGAAAACGTAGAAAAATATACCACACGGGTTGGTAAAGAAAAATTTTGAGTGAGCAGGTATGATGCAGCAGGCAAGCAGGTAGAGTGATAAACAAACAAACAGACCGTTAGATGATGCCTTGATGAATAGGCACAAGTAATAATTAATAGACAAATAGCCGAAAGATAGACAGACAGCTAGATACACAAGTGAGTGGACAGACAATAGAGAATTGACAACAAATAACCTGACAAAGGGTAGAAAGACAAAAGACGGATCTTGACCTCCATATCTCGACCAGTACCAATGGGAAGTAGATAATCCATTGTCTAAGTCATAACATACACTCTTCAGTGATAAAATGACACCCGTGGAAGGAGGAAAGGCGAGAAGAAAAGAGCAATGTCTGATTGTCATTTGCAAAGGAAGTGAAACAAAGTGCCCAGATGAAGTTATCTGCTAACCCTCGCCTTGCCCTCAAGGACGCCAGACAGTGTTACAAGGAATATCGGAAGAGGAGTTTCATGTTTTGCGGCGGATAGAGCCGCCTGGATCTAGTTTTGAATGATGGCTGAATGCCGCCAAGCTACTGAGTAGAGTCTAATACAATGACGGCACTGAATAATACATGGCCTGAATGCAAAGGATAAGGATTAAGAAACAGAAACGGACAGAGATGCAGAGAGGAACAGAAGCAGTGAAAAAAATGAGTTAATAGACACCTCGATAAACAGAGACCAGAAGTAAATCCAAAACAAAAGAAGAAACGAAACAAGACCTAACGTACAAGTTATGTCAGTATTTATTTTCAAGTCCTCACAGCAAGCTTGACACACAGTTTGAAAGTGAGGGGATAGGCGGGAAAGCCGCGATGAAAGAGGTGGAGTGGGGAAAGAAGTTGTCTGGTGGAGAAAAAAAAAGAAAGAGAGAGAGAGAGTAATTAGAGACAAACAAACAAATAAAAAGACAGGCCTTCTGAAAGAAGAGAAATTGTCACTTTGGAACAAACTTGATCACCGAGAAATAATAGCAAAAGACGTTCTCTGCTTTGCTGACCGCCATCAGATAAGAGATGCACGTTCTCCACTTGACTGTTCACTGCTTCACAGAAAAATCGACGGAAACAAAGCAGCAGAAATGAGACAACCAAACTAATTAAAGATGTGAAGATAAAACTTGATATCTGATAAACCTGGCTGGCGAAGGGTTACCAGAGAGCTACAGAATCTTTCCTTATTTCTCTTTCACTCTTTTATTTGTACCTTTCTCGGTATATTTTTGTCCTTTGTTTGTTCTTTCTTTTTTTTTTTTTAAACATTTCCTCTTCTCTTCTTTCTACCTCTTTCCACAATTCCCTAAAAAAGCAGTCCTGTCTCCGTATTATCTTTGAGATGTTCTTAGATATAATGGATATAATTCAGAATTCGATTCTAATGTTTAGGTCAAGTTCTGGCATTCGTGTCAGATTAGGAGATAGGAGACAAGGAGACAATAATACACAGGATGTTGAATGATATTTCATTTATTTCAGTTGTTCCTTTCCTGCGCTTGCTATCACTTCAAGTAATTTTATATCGACAAATGGATGGACAAATGGATGATCGGACGAAATAAGTTTATACACAAGAAACCGACAAACAGGCGGGCAGAAAAACAGGAATACAGATAAGTCGATAGATAAATCAATGTATCGATCTATTGATTTATATGCCTGTCTAAAAATCTGGCTATCTATTTATCTATCTATCCTCTTTCTGTCTTCATTCTTATCTCTCATCCCCAACCTTCTTCTCTTTCTCCCCCTCCCTCCTCTTTCCCTTCCCATGCATGCAGGTATCAATTCCTCTACCAAAGAATGCAAAAAGACTGACCAAATGAAAACAAAAAAGTTTCAACAGCTATTTAAAAATAAAAACAAACAGATACACTGAACGTGAGAATAAAAACTGTGTGGGCACAAGGGGACGGAGAAAGAGGGAGGAATGGAGGGATGCAAAGAGAGAGAGGGAAAAAAAGAGAGAGAAAGATGTGAAAGAAGACCAGACTGAGATAGAAAGACACGAGAAAATTTTCCAATCTCACACAACTTTGCCGAAGGGCGTGAAACGAAATTAGCTGATGTAGCCTGGAAAATAGGGATCTTGATGGAGCTGAAAGTGAGTCTTGTTTTGGCAGCCACAGAGATCGAAGCCGCTTATCCACAATATAGGAGAGAGAGAGAGGTCTCCCCTCTTCTCTGCTCAACCTCTTCTTCTCTTCTTCACAGACCTCACTATCCCACATTTTGCTTACAGCCCCTATGTCTTCAAACAAATTACGGGTGTGCCATTGCCACGCATTTACCTTTATTCTTTTTTTTCCCCCATGATTTTTGCATATTATTGTTTTTATGTATCATTTATCATTATTTATCATTGTTGGTTCCACTATGTTTGAGCCTATCCGTCATGAATTCAGTGCATCCTACACACTGGTTCCTCCTTATCTGACACACCCTGATGTGGAAAAGAAAAAATAAATACCAACTTTCTGCTACAGCTTTACATCACAATACTTGAATATATGAAAGAGGTATTCCTTATTCTTCTCTATCTCTGCTTCTTCTTCCACACAGAGTTCATTATCAGGTCATACAGTTCTCCAAATTTGCTTACAGATCTGGTGTTTTCTAAAAGAATAGGCATCAAGGCACACAGCCTCCTCTCCCTGCCCACCCACACCCCTTTCTGACATATTGCTCAAATGGCACTCCTTCCCTCCCTGACTGTTTCACTGGTCTCGTTTTCAGTCCCCCTGTCTTCCCCTTCATTACCCCCCCCCCCCCCCCCACAATCTTTCTCTCGTTTCTCGACGGAGCTCAAAACCAGACTGGGAAAATCTTAACTTTGCTCACAGACCTGATGTCTTCAAATAAAGATGCATTAGAGCACATTCCTCCTTGTCCCCACATAGTACTACTCAAATGCTACCCTATTCCTGATTGGTAATGGTCACCTGAGCCACCCATCCCTCCCTTTAACTCCTCTCCCTCGTTGCTCTTTCAAGACCAGTGGTTCCCAACATTTTTGCGCTTGCGACTCCTTACCCAAAAGTTTGAAACCCACGCGACCCATACTATCAGCAGCTTGATTTACATTTTATTTTCTGTGATGGAGAGGGAAAGACACATCTAACCAAAAATTTATTCAAGAATCCTGTAGTTATTTCTTAGCAAACTAAATTTAAAAATATGTAAAGGCATGAAAAATGTAACTGATGAGTTGAAATAAATTTCATCCCAAGCCACTTTAAGCAAGGCTACGTGACACCACCCCCGCGAACACAGTAGGCCTACATGTATTAGAGTCTCAAAATAGAACGTGCATTGAAGCAATAATTCCCTCCTCTCCAATGCATCACGTTAAAATTGGCCGCCTGTTATTCACGGGGCTCACAGTTTCCCGCTGAATCATGATCATGGAATAAGTTACATGTATACTCTTTTGTAAGACTTTCCAACTCAAATTCACCCACCCTTTCCCCATCCCCGCTTCCTTGAATACTTGTTTTCATGACGCACTCCCTCAGCTTCTCTATTTTTTTTTACTAAATGCTAACTTGACACCAACAATAGAAGATAGGAGATAGGATTCTTGAAGGAAGAGATAGGGAAACATAATTATACAGAAATCGACGGACCAACGAACAGGCAAATAAAAACAGACAAAAAAGGTACAAAAGTCGAGAAGAAAAAAAAAAAGGCAGCATGACAATTGAGGGTTGAGCGTTTGGAGGCATGGATGGGACTGACTGGTAAACGGTCAGATGGACAGAAAGTGAGACAAACAGCAGGCAAGCAGGACAGATAAACAGGCAGACAGACACACGTAGAGGCAGACAGACAAATGGACAGCTGCCAACAATTAGTATGTGAGAAGCGAGAAGGACGGACATTCTGCTTTCCTCTTATCTTCATCTAGTAAACAACACTGAAAGGTAAAGAATACAAATTTACTGGAATTTGGAAATGGAGGAAGGCAAGGAAAATTAGACAGAAACAGAAAGAGAGAGACCGCTTGTCCTTCTGAATCATTTAAAAAATGGAGAGGGCAAATGCAAACTTGCTCAACACGAGGCATGTTTGTTTTTGTTCATCTCTTGTTGAAAGCAACAACACTGGCAAGGGAGGGAAATGCAATAAAGTGTCGGGAACAAGTGAGGGGAAAAGTGTGATCAATTTGTAAAAATCGATGAGAAAATCTCAGACACCCTGAGCGAATTCTGATGACAGGGGAATCCTGAAGACAGGCCAACTTTGTCGGGGGAGAAAAAAAAAACGCACATACAAATACACACACATACAACTGGGCTTGCCTTGGCTTTAATAAACGCTTCTCCTTATTATCAGTCAAGCAGAATTCAGAATTTCGGAAGAATTCTGCTCAGCAACATTGGAGGATACTTGAAATCTCTCCACACCCCTTCAAATTGCCAGCATCTTCTATAACCAATTGCTTTAATTGAATATAGCAGACACAGGAAAGGTGGTGGGCATACACAAGCAGAGACACAGAGAACGAAAAGGGAATATGTGTAGATTGAGAATAGAGAAAGGAAGAGAGACTGAGAAAGTGTGAGAAAAAAAAAGTTATATAAAAAAAAAAAATAAAAAAGGAGGATGAGTGTATGGGTGGGACAGGAAAACAAGGGGGAAAGGAGAAATGAGGAATAAGGGAGAAACTTAAGTAAATGGTTGTGTGTCTGTGCGTATGATTGTTGGTTTAAGCCACGATTACAGTTATATTAGCCTTCAAGTAAATGAAAACACGAAATGTGAAGTAAAAAGAAAAACAGGGAGGGAGGAAAGCAAGAGGGGAGCAAGGGAGAAATAGAGCCAGGGACACAAGGTATTGCGCAGGAGAAAATAACAATGATAATAATGAACTGCTAGCGATTCCTGCACATCCAAAAATACAAAGAGACACAGACTGGCGCCACAAAATACACTTATACGACTTGGTTGCAGAATGAGTGAGCTGTGAGCACATCTCCAGTGATTTGTTCATCTGACTGTAGGTCATCTGCGCTCACATTGTAACGGCATGGCACGAGATGGCCTGGTGATGATGGTCTGGCTACACACGAGTGAGTGAGTGAGTAAATGTGTAAGTGAGTGAGTGAGTGAGTGAGTGAGTGAATGAGTGAGTGAGTGAGTGAATGAGTGAGTGAAGGTTGCAAACAACTTGATGCATTTTTTAAGAACATCTGTATGGTTGCATTCATAAATCAACCATTTCATAGAGGTACAATAGACATCATGATTTTCAAAGAGTTAACGATCATTTGCATAGTATTATCGTTATTGATCATGGACTTCTGAAGTTTCGGTCTTTCGTTGCAGACGGCCAAGAAATACATCGGGTGCCAAATATTCGGGACCTGTACCCGAATTTGGCACCTTCCACGGCACTGTTGGCCAAAAGTGCGGTCAAAAGTTGAATTACTATTGATGGGTAAGTTGCAGAGGTAGTGTGGATGCCTCTTGGGTGGTTACTGACAACGACAATTCATCTTCGTAGTCCCAAAGTCAGTCAGTCTCTCTCTCCCATCTGTCTTTCTCTCTCTCTCTCTCTCTCTCTTTCTCCGTTTGTGTTCCCTCCTCTCGTTGTTAACGGTCACATTAGTTATTTTTCGATTCCTCTGACCATTCTCTCTCCCCCCCCTCTCTCTCTCTCCTACCACCCCTCCCCTCTACCTCTCCCACTCCCTCTCTCTCTTTCTCTTTCACCCCTTTCATATCTGATACTGAATAAACAAAATTTTTACTCGCCTGCCAGTGTAGGCCTGTATAAAGTTCCCAGCAGGTCCTCCCTACTTAATCATAATGACAACGAATCATCCCAAATTCATGACAATACTCTTCTTATCTACTTACACTAATTTTTTTATTAACTCTCCCGTTATCCGGGGACTTGTACACCCACTGTATCCCTACATACGATCACAAAGCACCATACATTGACACTTGTCATGCTATGTGAGTATTGGCTATGAACTGTACTATTCTCCCTCATACGTAATGGAGGGTCTAGGCATAACACGACGCATACTTGATGACGTTTGACTCTATATGTCTCTTCCTTCATTAATGATGAATACAATAGCCCAGGGACTTACAAAGGGGCTTTATATATTACAAATGATAGCACGTGAGCTTACTAGGTATACAGGACTGACTGATTCAAAGGTATGGACAGATACTACGACTTGGTGAGGTAAATAGATGGATCTAAGGTATCCTTCCAGCATTTTGGTCAAGGAGAAACCCCCTGACTTTGTACATGTAATTACATGAGGTTGATCGCTCCATTCTCTACTGCTGCTATATTCTTTTTACTTATCTTCTTCCTATCCCTAAGCTAACCCCACCTTTACCACTTTCTTATTCCTGCCAAAACTACTGTTTATTTTTCCAGTTCAACTTAACTGTAATTTTTTTTTTCTAAATCACAGAACTTCGCAACACGCACTCTACAGAACAAGGTTTAGAATAGAACAACATGCAAAATTCTCCTTCAGTTATTTCAGAAAATGATCACACTGCTTGAAGCAGTACAATGTCGGGAATGGCACTGTGCATCATAGCACAATGCAATTCTAACGGACAAATAATTACATGCAATTCTGTATGAATGAGCAACATCCAACGCTCTGCTCTAAAACAGTTCAAGCAAAGTGATAGAAGATATAAGATACAAACGATATTTGTAATCAGACCCAATTTGCCTGGTCTTCAAATTATTGGCAGCATAGTTGCTGTCTTTGCTTGCTTGCTTAGAACCGTTTGGTTGATTGATTGGCAGCTCGTTGATTGGTGGATGGATAGCTGGTTGGTTGGTAGGTTGCTCATATCGCATTATGGTTTTCTGAACATGATTTTAATGTACAGGAAACAAGACTCATTAAATCATAGCTACTTTGCTGCTAAAAGGGGCTGAATAAAACAACCCGAATTGCAAAAGTAGTATCTTCTTACTTTTTTTTTTTTTTTTACTAAACCAACTCCAGAAAGTTACCATTCGTGCAGTTCTGTGATTATACTTTATAGTTAGATCTGATTTTAAAGACTCATGTCACCAGTTTTAAAACGTTAAATGCGAGAAAAGATTCACAACTTCTATTTGAGAAAGCAGCTATAATCATTACTTCAAGATCGATCTATAAGTGATAACTCTTCCATATCTCAGACACAATTCCATTCATTCACCCCAACAATCTAGTCCTGACAGAGACAAAGCCTGAACTGGACCAAACAACAGCAACAACAACACCACCAACAACAACAATAACAAAAGCGCCATGGCGCAACCCTCTGCTCATATTATCTCGACTCTTTGTCGTCTGTCAGCGAGAAGAACAAGTGAGCTATTTTTAGCCTGTCGCTACCGGCTAAGGAACTGTCTCCTGAGATCGACATCTGGACCGTGGAAATTGGAATGAGAGGCGGAGACGAAAAGACAAATTACTGCATGTTTTTTAACGCTACAGACATCCAAAAGAAGTATTAATTTATGTTTCGTTCAAAGAATATGCCTAAGAGTATGTAAGTGTACGCGAGTGTATATGTATAATAATACGGGTTTGCGTAATAGAGAGGGGAGAAAAAAAGTGAATAAGAATTCGAAGATGCAGTGTCACAAAAATCATACTGAAAAAAAAAACGAGACGGACCGAATAAATGAGCTCTACGAGAGCCGGAGACATACCCAGGGAGAGAGCGCGAAGAGAGACCAAAAAAAAAAAAAGGGGGGGGGGGGGGATCCCAACTTAGGGGTGGGGAATGCCGATAGAAACAGACTGAGATGACATGGAATATTAAATATGTGCCATGAGTGAGGGCGTTTGGAGATGTGAAAGTCTACATTACTATCAAATTCCTCTCAAAAAGAGAATGAAAGATCCAGTGAAAGATCCACAGTCAAAATATAGGGCAGACTGGAAGAGTGCCCAAGAGTAAAAAAAAAAAAAGAGCTAAAAACATAGGGTATCCATAGGAAAAATATAGAAAGTGAAAGGCTGAGTTCGTTCATAAGGACAGCTGATAAACTGGGCTAATTCTGAACAGAGTAGGTAGTATAATGACTGTGGGTGTGTGTGTGCGCCCAGGTGTATGTGTGAGGGAAAGAGAAAGAGCGACAGAACGACAGACTTGATCAGACTTATGGGAATGAGTCAACAGATGTCAGACAAGGTGGGCGAAGAAAGACGAAGAGAGAAGAGGCAATAATAGTATATAAGTGGAACAGAAAAACGTTCACAAAGTAGTGTGAAAATAGGAATGAGCTACAGCAAAGAAATCAAGAGGATAAGGGAAAAAACGACAAGATGCGGGATGAAGAGGGGAGAGAGAGAGAGAGACAGAGAGAAATATCCAGCATTGACGAAAAGCCGGCTGAAACGACCACAAACAGCGCTTTAGCAGCTCCTAGCCGTATGGCAAAACCTTCAAAGAGGTCAACGGAAGGACTTAATGAGTGGACGGAAGGAGGGCGAGAATTTGTCGAGTAATGATATCATTTAGATGGGAACCGTTAAATGGCAGCAGGAAAAAAGGAGGAGGGAGGTAGTTTATGAGTGTATGAGATGGGAGGAGGGGGGGGGGTGTAATGGGCATTGAAAAAAGTTTCAACGTAGTTAACCATGTTATCCAAAGACACTCTTGGAGAGCTAGATACGACTGATGACTATAAGGAGGATAGATAAACAAATACATGAATTAAAACGTTAATCATAAAGGAAGAAAGAAAGGAAGGAAGGAAGGAAGGAAGGAACGAACGAATGAACAAACAAACAAACGAACTAAGGTTACTGTCTTTGGCTTTTCTCACACAGAATTTGTCTCTACATAGCCTCTCTCCGTCATGCTTTTCATTTCTCATCTTGGAATTGCCAAGATTTTGTGTCAAAGATCAACGTGGCTGCCTGCTGCGTTATTTCCGCGATGAGAGCAATAATTATATCGACGACACGGGGTGACACAGGAAATGGTGGGTTAGTTGGCCTCATCCGCAGTGGTGGAATCTGTCAGAATGTCAAAGTGGAACATATTCAGTGTGTGTTCCTCTCCTGAGGTCTGCTCACTTCCACTCGGCTTCATCACACTCTTGCTCTCTCCTCCTGCTCATCCATAAACTCCATTCTTCGCTTTCTTTATCACTAACTTGTAAACCGGTCTATTTACCGGCCCGCCCGCGCGTCTATCTATCCTGCCACTTTGCCCATTCAATCCCTGTTGTTCTCTCACTCATTCCTCTTCTTTTCATCCTTCCTTTTATTGAGGTTATCTGATAACGCATAAAAAAAATAAAATTACTACCGACAGTAATGCTTTAGGTTACTGCTGCATGGGTTCGTGGTGGTGGCCCTTATGTCTGGCTTCTGTGTCTCTTGTTTCTGTTCATATCTTCAGTGTGCTGCCATGCCCTTCTCATTTTGCTCAAGGTCACTACAATGTTTGGCTAGTCAATCTTTGCTCTGACATCAAGGAAAAAAAAAAACAAAAGAAAATTAGTTGTTTTTATTTTGAAAATAAAATTGTTCATTTACGTTCTCAGACAAAACCTTTCAAGTAATCTAATAGTGGCTTGTGTCGACTACTTGATCGAACAGTTCTGAAGATATTCGCCACTGGGCTTTTTTTTTTTTTTTCGACACTCTGAAATCAATTAAATAATAACAAAACCAATTTTAAATAATCTCTTCACATGTTTGTTTGCACTTCTTTATTCTGTGGTCTGTTTTACTGACTCAAAGTAAAAAGATGTTGTGTAGAGTCAAAACTAGCACACACGTACTGCAAGAAAGTGAAAAAAAAAAAAGAAGACCAACAGAGAAAATGGAGTAATATGTATACAAGAAGAATAAAAAAAGATAGCACAAGGCAGAACGAAAACGTGAGTCAGCTACTCCAGAAAATCAAGGAGACAAAGGAAAATCGATGAGGTGCTCGATGAAGAGGGACGAGACAGTGGTCACTTCGATCATTCAAACCACTCAGGTCATCGTCATTTAAAAATGGAGAGAGAAGTAGGAACAGTTATCTTTTTTTGTATTATCCTGTAGTCTAAACAGTGTCGATTGGAAGATTTAGCCTATTGGTGAAAAACTGTCAATAATCGATCGATTAGTAACATGAATTAGTCACACTATCAGCAATGTCAAAGAAAAAAGTAAAAAACAAAAATCATGAAAACCGTATTAAACTATATGTTTCTTTTTCATTCCGCATAAATTCAATTCACTCGCGCAATTTGGAATTCTTGACAACAGCGGGATTCATTTTCACAGCGAGCCGGAAATGAGCGAAGGGCGGAAATTGGAATGGGGATGTAGTTGCGAACACAGATAAAACAGAGAGGGTCAACAGAAAAAAGGCAGGGCAGTGCCTTGAAGACACCGGGGATAGACAGGCCGCCGCGATTAATCTGATATTCAATATCTAAATTGCTTTCCTTTCGGCACATTTATTTTCTCTTTGCCGTCCAAATCCTCGTCTCTCCTCCCCTCTCTATTTCGAGTAACCTTTCATATGTCTCCCTAATCTATCAAATGTCCTCAGTCCATTTCAGTTTTGATATCTTTACAATGTAATGAGATTTTTGTTTACTCAAGCTGAAATTTTTACTACGACACAGCCTCTCGCAGAAAGACCAAACCCTATTTAATTCGCAAAAATACCCGGGGAAAAAGGTTTTTATGATTATGTTCTAGAAGCCATTTAGTGCAAGAATCATGTCATTAAACTGACTTCCTGAGTGCCAATGCAGGAATTATATATGAGACCAGAAAAAAATTTTGTTTTTTTTTTTGTTTTGTTTTGTTCATTCTCTACACAGACAAATGAGATAATGAGATAACCACCCGCAGGAGGTTGAAAAGCAGAATAAACACCTTGAGATAGACTGTAACACTCGCTGAAGCAATCACAAACAGGATCTGAAATGGTTCCGTTTTCATAGTAAAAGTCTGGCACAGAAAATTTATGTTTCACTTAAATCTTCGCTCAATTAATTTTGTTACACGCATGATTGTGTCCAAGAGAAAGGCGTTAGTAGTTATGACGTCACCAATTCATCTGTACGTTTGCACTGACAATGGTTTCGAGATGCGTGCTGTAGTTTCAAAGCTCAAAGCTATTGGCTCCCAAATAGTGCTACTCACTATTGTCTGATAATGCCATTTCTTAAAGCAATTCGTCCACTCAAATCACCAAAACTCATACTGCTTTGACAAGAATGGATGATGGTCGTCAAGGTAAACCCTGAAACTGAACATTGAGAAGCTTTTTTTTTTTTATTGAGAAGCTTTTTTTTTTTCTTTTTAGCCGTTTTTCTCAAGCTGTTCCGCATTCACACCCTAAGCTTATTAAGTTTTTGGCTAGCGCTAGCTTGCAACGTCTAGGGAAGAGTCTGAGTAGCAAAATGTTAAATTTGACTTGTCACCCCTTTCGGCTTAAGCCCATTTATTTTTAACACTTATCCACCTGATATCTCGCCGCCAGCCCTTTCCCCTCCCTCCTCCACATGAACACACTCTTGTTTCAACCACTGGTCCTCTCACGCCATCCATTTTCTTCATCAGGCGAGGTACATGTATTGCCTATTGTGAGGACTTCTCTGCAAGGATAATTGACATCCATGTAGAATGCATCTACACGATTGTTCAATGGCTTACTGTTGTCGTTGTCTAAAATGTTTGTTTTGTTGCTGTTCCGGGCATTTTGTTTTTCTTCTTAATTTCTTTTGGCCCAGGACGATAATGAAGGAAAACACGATACAATGCTGTAATACATGCCACAGGGAGAAAATCGATACTCGTTCAATAGCTAACAAACTGCAATCAAGTAGATATTTACATCTAATTATCCTAGCCCAAGTATTCAAACATCCTGGGATAACGGGATGATCTGGGATAATCTTGCTTATTGTTGCCGCAACTGTGTTTGTACTGCTGCTGGTGGTGGTGCTTTGTTGCTGTAGCAATAGCGATTATCATAGTATGTAATTTTCATGTTTCAAAATCAATGCTTGAAAAATGATCTAAAAAATGAGCCGTTCTGTAATTCCATAAATCTTATGTTTAAAAGAGTATCAATAAGTTCGACAATGATATCACTGTCTAACCTAATCACATCTATCTGATCAGAATCCAGCAATATGTGCCACTGAATCAATGATACAAGAGTTATAAACGACATAACAGACTGAAATATTAATTGCATCAGGTTTAAAAGCTAGCCTCTGCACCAGGCACGAATCATTACACCGTACTGAATTATACATATTATATAAAGTTCATTGCTATTGTTGATGCTGTTTCTAACTCGCTAGCGGAATTGTTTTAATTAGCCATACTGGGCATGAAAGTGCAGATCGTGGAGCTGTTTCACTGTTTCCGGCTGATTTCACTGCTGTCAGGGAAAGTGAATGTGCAGCTGAAAACAACTGATTTTTCCCGCATGAGCACTTATGTAAACAATGCGCCTTGCCAGAGTAATGTTGACTTCTGCTCTAGATCGTTCTTTATTGCTCTGATTAGATTGCTATCAGTTTGCAGTAAAAATAAACGTGTCCGAACCAAACTGTGAAGTGTGCAATTTAAATAAATAAATAAATAAATAAACAAAGAGAAAAAAAAAGGAAAAAGTTTGTGCTTCTGTTACATATAGTCTTAATACGGAGAAAGAAAGAAAATCTCTATAGGCGTTGCTGTTGTTATTCACACTTTTATGGGTAAACTGCTAAATTAACAACGTTCTGATCAATTCTGGTGCTGTACTCCTTGGATTAATTGCACGACTCCAGCGCTTTGTCTGTCAAACAGCAATCGCAAAGCATTCACTGGCTAAACCATCTTCGACCATTCATACAAGCAAGATTATCATACACCATTCACAATCTGGTCTTTAGTGTCTGTAATTATTGTCAGAGGGATTATGTATCAAATAGGGACAAACAAACGCATCGGGACACAAAGCTTACTTTGCATATGTATTTATCTTTGCAGCTGTCTGATCGCACTAAATTAACCACACGACCCATTTCTTTTGAAACGACTGTATTATAATGGATCTCGTGGAGTCAAACTATGGTCAAGGCTGAGACCTGCCAATCATCATCAATTTCTGTTTAGACATGAAGTGCAAACTCGTCTAATTACAATCGATATTCTATAGGGCCCATCTTGGAAACCACAGCATATATTTCTTTGTGAGAATCTCATCGATACGATAGACAGGGCTTCGCAGGACCGACTCCCATTCATACCGTGCGGCCATATTCTACCTTTACCGTCTTTGGAAACATTGGCATTTGGGTGACGCCTATGTGTTCAATTAAGAAAAACATCAACAACAAAACAATATAGAATAAAAAAAAAATTTAAAAAACTCAGTCTTCTCGGTCGACTGGTATGGCTGCCATGCTGCTTTATTATAACAGGCTTACAAACAAGTGCATGCGGAGAACACAGGATTGACATTGCACTAAAAACATTTTTAAGCCCTTGGAACATGAATCTGTAAATAATTCTTGCTCCGCTCTTATGCATTTACGAAACTAGCAAAAAGGAAGGATGGAACTAGTGTCGATACAAGCACATTGTGAGTGTAGATGAGTGGGAATGTTTATACCTTCAGACATTCTGTGCTTTTATTAATTCATACTTCGGTAATAAATGCGTGCTCACAGATCCCTGTTGAGTACTAGGCATGCTTCAAAGAAATGAATGAGATGACGGGGAAACAGATGGCAATTTATACACTTCAACACATAGTGAGTACGCCATGGCATCCCAGCACCTGGTTATATCACGAGCTCTGCAACGCTGGGAGATATGTCGGCTATAAAAAAGGAGCACAAATATTTACATCTATTTTTTGTTTCTTCAGCTCTTTTAATGTCCTTATGGGGAACAAAAACACAAAACTATTCAGCCTTATCTTGCCGTCTTCTAAAAATGTCGCTCACATCATTGCAATCCCAATTCCCTTTAAATTGACCTCAGTACAGGCTGGTTAATGCAGAAAATGATGTCTTCCGCGTGAGGTCCCCCTAGCTATCCGTAATATTATGCATCATATAGCCTACTTTACAATGCTATGGTTATATGTAACACAGAAAACAGTTTGCTGCATGTGGGGATAGGCTGAGCCAGTAGCGCAAACATCTTTTTGTTTGATTGTTGATTAAATTTTCTCCTTGAACCATGGCAGTGGAAACATTCAGACGGAAGCGCTGTGGCTTGCTGTTGCTGCTAGGACTATTTGTTTCTCAGTTGCTGCTGTTGGTTTAAACCATACTACTCTATAATGAGTGCAGAATATCCATTTCGGATGAGCGAAGTGACATTGGAGTACTTCTGCTGTTGTTATCTTTGCCGCTGCTATTGTTGCAGTCAACATTACTGTGATTGTTGATGAAGACATTATTGTTTGGACTTCTACTAAGACATCAACGTTGCAGATTATCATTTGAAATGCTGTGGCTGATATGAGCACATAAAGATCCGATGGATGGATGGACAGATAGATAGATAGATAGATAGATAGATAGATAGATAGATAGATAGATAGATAGATAGATAGATAGATAG
>JBCEWB010492416.1:0-19294 GCA_039654565.1 Peronia peronii | reverse complement strand
TTAGGTTGGTTGTGAGGGGGAAGGGGGGGGGGGGGTGGAATAGTGGGAACAGTGAGATGGGAGTTGGGGGGGGGGGGGGGGGAAGAAAGAACGAAATGGGTTTTCTATTGTGAGTTTTCATATGCTCCTGTGTCCGAGTGTGACACTCACTTCCGGAAGCGGACAATAATGACATTATCAACAGACTTGGAACAAAGCATAACAATGTGATTATGAAGGTTTTAGATCAATCCTGCTGTGTGAACTGATAGGCAGTTGATTCAAACTAAAGAAATAAAACAATGAGGGCACAGTTTTACCAACATTACTGTAAGAGATGCATGGCAGTTTATCTTGGTGTGGGAGAAATCTGCCCGATACATTTGCTGTTGACTTTGTTAGGCCATGACCTGATGTAATGGCTCTATAAACATTTTTTCACTTGATTCACTAATTGTGGGTCTCTGCATTTCACACTCCGACCCCACTGGGACCCGTCCTTTTCTTCTTTATCTCGCTTGATGTTTATGAAAGATTTTGATCCCTTCTTTTAATATAATTAATGACATTGTTATGTGTTATTTTATTCTAATAAATATCTGTCAAACTTTGACTAAGTTGACATTTAGTGAGAAAGGAATAAGTAATGCATGCAAAGAGCTCTTGGTATCATAGGGTTCTTTTACGTCATCGGGTGTCATGCTATAGATCTACTCAATTCTTTTTGTTGTTTTTTTTTTAATGAGCGTCCAAAACAGCACGATGTTGGAAGGCGTTGTGATAAATATCGTTATTAATGCATGGATCATCCTGTTCAATCTACGTAGACGACTCACTTCATCTATCCACTCCGTTTGGAGACAGCCTTTGCAGTGGAACTGTTGTTTGACGATGTAGGCTTTTAGATTAAATTTCACTGAAAATTTCACGTATTTTAAAAATTCAGTTACATATTTACTTTGTCTTCTTTGTCACTGACACTCTTGACGGTTTCCTTTCTAATAAATTTACTCTTTCAACTTATATCACTTATTCTTTTTTTTTTCTTGTTATTTCGTGCAATAATTATATTTGTCTCAGTTCCGTGTACACTGCACGTTTTACAAGGCCCTGAAGACTTGTGGTAGTTGGGCAATTGGCCTACACCTGTGATTTCTCACAAACTTTATCCGTTGACCAGTTAGGCTTTTTATATTACTTTTTAATTTAGTTTTTGTAGGCCTTTCAGTTAGGCCTTTCAGTCTGTCTAAACCAGACTATCTCGGCCATTTTCTTGGAAGCAAGTCGGACTACGGCAGAGGTTGTTATCATTACCATGTCAGCGTTACAAAGATGTCCTGAGGAGCAACTTAAAGGAGTGCTAAAAAAAATGGGCTTATTATTTTACTTTTGAAATTTCCGTCCGCCTTTCCCTGGATGAAAGCATGGAGAAAAAAAAACTTGATTGAAATTACAAATAGAAATAATTATATTTTTAATTCCACCTGTCCATGTGGAGCGGGAGGAGAATGGCTTTCCTCCCCGCCGCCGCGTACTTCGTGATCTCAGGCACGCACACATTTATTCCCAACTATCGCCCGGCAAATGATCGGCCTTATAGTTTGATCCATGCCCAACCATGACTAAGTATGGTACGCAACAGCAGGCTCAGGAGAAAAGAAAAAGAAAATACATATGGACAATACATGCAGGGCCTCAGAATATTTTCCCTTGGATGGGTTCTGGTAGGTCTTATGGATAGTCCCACCCTTTCCCACTTGCATGTATAAATATGATAGATCTGGCCTGAGGGTCACAGCCAGTGATGGCCACGGGTATCCCGCGGGTAGAGGATGGCTCCCCCCCTCCCCCACCCCCCCACCCCCACCTCCCGTCCTCCTGGCATAGCACTGCTGATGTTCCATCTCAGGCCCAGACTTGACAACAAAACAATGCGGTATGTCGATGCAACAGAAGATAGAGTTTAAACAAAACCTCCTGGCCTGCCCCTGCTCTCGCTGGGTTCTATTTTTTCATGATCTTCATTCATACCATAAGTACAAATATAATCTTGGGAAGGGAATAGTCTGCCCCTCCCCCTTCCCCGGATCTGGTGTGTGAAGCTAGAGAGGAGAGTAAGGGTACCCCCCGCCCCTAGCTCACCTCTCCAGGTCCCCCACCCCCTCTTAGGGTGTGAATAGACCAGAGCTGGCGGTGTACTGGGGCAATGGCGCTACGCAGACCGCGACACGATGGACCGCAAGATGGCAGGGCCATTGCCCTAGGCGGCAGCACAATATATGAGTGGCGAGCCACCATTCCCATCCCGGCCTCAGTACACCGCCAACTCTGATCTGTTCACACCCTTAGGGGCCAGGACTACGGCTCTGACTGGTTCGGGAGGACTTAAGAGTTTAAATCTTATCCGAATTGATGAAAGATAAAATTGATCATGTTTAAAGTAAATATAATGGACATTTGATATAAATATCTTTAATGTATGTGATGTATATATGTATATATCATGCAAACACCTACATATTGATAAAATACTATATTACTTGTGCGCCTCTTCATTCAAATGGCAATGTTTGATGTGAAAGAACTTAACACTTCGGCTGTCAGAAATATGAACAGTTGAATTCTGGAATATTATTTCAACAAAGCTTTTCTTAAGTGCCACGCCTTCTCATCGTCGGTGTGGATAGACTTTTCTCTTTAACTTGAGAAAATCGTTGCTATGAACACGGTCGCGACAACAAATAGAATATTTTATTCTGGCATTGAATGAGTTAACCAGTCATCTAATGCAACCCATCCTAGTTGAAGGTATCAGAAATTTCGTCATGTGCTGATTCAATAACGACACCAGTGATCAGACTTAACTGTACTGTGCATGGGGCCATTGTCTGTCTCTATGAAACCAGGCTGAGCTAATTCTCATTTTTGTTGAGAATATGAATATTTCAAAAGTATTGAATGTCTAGTTTTCACATTTATGTTAAGGGATCACTGAATTTTTGTTTTTTGGGCCTGCATACGCGGTCCTTTGAAGTTAAATGCAGCCTAAAAAATATTCCTCTGCAAATGTTGAGATTGCTCTTTAGAATGGAGAGAAGGATTATAAGACTTTTCTAAATTGAGAGTTGGAATAACATTAGCTTTAGCGAACATTACAAATATATGAAGTACTTTTCTCCCCAATAGTTTTAATGTAGCTGACAGATAAGTTTTTCCCAATGCTTGCTGTACCATTTCGTCTTTATGAAAATTATTCTTTCGGTTGGTTTAACATTGCCCGTTCAGATAATATTTTCCTTCATTACATTATTATAAAACAGGCAAAATGCAAAGGGTCTAAGACGTTTAAACGGCGAAACACGTCAGCAGATATCTCCTTACGATCTTAAATCTATTCTAGTGCGCTAGCTGCATGGGCTGTTATTAAAATAATTAACATAAATGTCAAACAAGCATGTGATACAGTGGATAAAGTTCTAAAAATATCTACGACATGTTATCCGAACTTATGTATATATTGTTAAAATTATTAATTCCGATTGCCAAGCCAAAAACAGTTGAAACCAGACCAAAAATCGTTTGTGTTTCCACTGCTCCGGTATTTAAGGACATTGATTCACCTCGTTCTCCTGATCCAGTATACGTCATTCAACTCGAACAAGAAGAATCTCATTTTTCATTTAAATTATGGAAGCTGAATAAATAAAAAGTTGGATCATCGATTCGAGACATGACCATGAATATGCACTAATATAAAAGGCATCTTATCTCCCTGTCTTTTTCTTTTCCGCCCCCCCCCCCCTTTTTTTTTCTTTGTTGGTTGGTTTTATTTTCTTTTGTTTTATTTATCTTATTTTATTTTATTTTTATATTTCAAGACAGGTGAACACAACTCAAGATAGTGATGACCTGCCATGTTGGAATTCTGATTTCGCTTCCACTACAGAAAATTAAACTTTTTTCAACAAATTGAAACATTGGAATGGAAGCAAAATCTGAATCGAAAGTTAAAACAATATATTCCATTTCCCTTTCAACCAATGCAATGGTGTTAATATATCTTTATATGGTCACAATATCATCAAGAGTTAACTCATGGATAAACAATATTGGTGTTATCGTTCGGAGCACATTCTTACTCAGGCATATTTTTGGCGTTGAAAATTCATTTCTCCAACTCACCTTGCATTTAAAAAACAAAAAAAGCCGCATTTAATCCACAATACGTTTGCTCCTCTGACAAAGCAATATTCATATTTGTCATTGATTTCATTGGAAACTCATATTTTAAATAATTTTTTGTTCGTTACATAGGTTTAATCATTTACTTTAAAGCAATTTTCTCTTATGTGTTTTTCGGAATTGCTCTATTGACATGTCCAGTGATAAAACTCTGCTATGCCTCACGACATGCACTTTGCCGAATTTAACATAGTTCATTGAAGAAAAAAAATCTGATGGGGTAATTTTTGTATGACAATAAACTGGCTCCGTAAGTTGTGCCAAACTGGAAAGAGAAGCGTCAGTCACGAGGAAAGTTTAGGAGAAAAAAAAATATAGTTCAAACATTTCCATGGGGAGTATAGAATAAACATAATGAAGATCAAACTCTTGAATAGTGCTACACAGTGTTGAATTTTTGGTTAGAACAACCAGGAAACACCATGAAAGAAAACAACAAATGCCACAATTGTAAGGGTCAAAAAGTTTGGTTTTAATAAGGCCTTCGTCTGAATGATAATGACAATAAAGGAGAAGCTGAGAAAGTAAATCACAACAAGAGAGTTGAAAAAAATCAACAAAACAAACAAACAAATTAACAACAACACCAACAACAAAACTTAAATGATATTATGCGGAGTCTTCCATCCATATCGACGTTATTCAGATCTCTGGGCTCCCTAAACAATTGCCAATAAAAATAATTATGCTTTCACAAATATTTTCACTCATGCATTATCTAATAAAGACAAGCTTAGCAGGTAAGCACTTTTGGTATTGGATTGAATCAGTATTCTCCTTCTGTGAGCATTTGAATTAGCACCAACCTTTGGCCAGCTCGGAAATCAATATTGCGTACCTGTCGTTTATTATACATTGCAGCTTTTGATATCTTTCTGTCTTTCAAATGTAACAAGCTGAGCAGCTTGATTATTATTTATGCTGTCTGCGTATTTGGGTCATCTTAAATAACCATTCAGAGGACCTTTTCAGAGCTGCAATGCATGAACTCTGTAAATAGGGTAGAGTGGGGTTAACAGTAACGGGGGGAAGTTGTAACCCATGCTGTACAGCCAACAAAAGTAACCTTACACTGGAAAGGCTGTGCTGGGAGGTTCATCACCGTTGGCACTTCCTTACCGTCAATTCAATCAATTTTGCTCAACTCAAGAAACCAAGATATTGACCATCGTAATTAAAAAAATTGTAATTTCAGATATGAATTTTTGCATATAGGATGCCCGGTAGGACCATTTTTCTCTCATTTAAGGTAATTTATTGAATCTACAATTTAACAATGTAGGAGCAATGCCGTTTTTCTATTTTGAATTGTGCATGGGGCAAGTTGTAACAACGGAATTGGGGCACATTGTAGCGCTATTGCAATTTATCCCAAATGGCCTTGCATCAAATCAGCTTTAGAGTATAGACTATATTATGCCTATTAATGAACGTTTTAAAAACGGGGAGTTGATGTAACGATATAGAGCCTATTCTAGATCCTCGATGTAACTATAGATCTAGGCTTTATCTTAAACTAATCTAGAAATTAATATTCCTGGACCCTGACAATTTATATCCTTATTGAAAGAATCCCTTTCAATGTCAATTTTCTTATTCTTTTTCACTGCACTTCCCGTCACAGAAATACAGTTCGCAGATTTCAGAAGAAAACTGAGAGAAGCAGTAAAAGGAATTATATGAGACAGCTGCCCGAGAAATCGAACAAGGGGCTACGATTCATTCACAGATGTTGATTTTGTACCAAGCACTGTAACGGAAAGTGAAATTCCACCAACTATGATCATAAAACCACCATTCCTATATCATCTGCCAATACCATTTCTGGGCTATCTGCCACCACCATCTCTGCACCATTAACCACCACACCTGCTGTCCCATTGACTTTCAACATTCAGGTAGAAACCACTTCTACCATCACTGCACCAATGATCCATGCCCTTCTGGGGCCATCAGCTTATACAGTTGTCTCATCAAGTGTTCCTGCCTTGTCTAGCAATCCAACACCAATTCTTGCTGCCTCAATTCCAACTGAAACCCAAGATGCTTCGACCAGTTCCTGCTCCTCATGGGTAGCTTTCAGTCTTGAAACTGTACTGCCATTCCCCCATAGTACTGCTAGAATGGCTACCAGTAGTGGCCTCAGAAAACGAGGTAGTAAAATTTTGACTGACAGTTCGGTAATAGAGCCTGGGAAAAAGCAAAAAGTGTGAGTGTAAAGACAAGAGCTAAAGGGAAAAAGTTTGAGGATGGAAACTTCAGTGGCAAGGGCGAATCAGCTGGTATGTGTTCCTCTTCTGATCCTGATTTTATTCGAATAACAGATATTTGATAGCAGCAGTGAGAGAGAAGAGTGGATCCAATGTAGCCCTATGAACTGTGGTTTGTGGGCCCCTTGAAGGAGTATACAGGTGTTCGTGCATAAGCAATTCTTTATGTGTGTCACAACTGTGACTCTGATTAATGGAACAGTTTTTAAGGCAGTCCCTCAATTTTAGAACGATGGACTCTCTTGTTACAATTTACCCTATTGTTACATTTCGCCCCATATGTTGTTACAGCTTGCTCCCTTAGTGGGGTAAAAAGTAACATATTTCTGATTTACAGACATTGAGCGTATGTCAAAATGTATTAAAAATTGACAAATTGACTACTGACTTTTGAAAAGAGTTTGTTTTACGCCTGTTCTGTTCTGTTTTCATAATGTTTGTGTCAATAGAGATGACACAAGAGCTTAATTAATTTTTTTGTTACTTTTAGCCCCACCTTACCCTAGCTGTCAGTGGAACACTCCTTCTCAAATAATTGTATTATATACACCGTCTGAATATATTGCTCTCTATCCATTCAAATGTAACCAGAGTTATAAAAATGCAATTTGAACAATATAAACAAACAAATAATTAAATATAAATAATACATTACATAATAATACATTAACAATTACTTGCCCGAAAGAAAAAAAAAGTCTTCATGGCATTTTCACTAGTTTCTTATAAGCGTCCATTCAAGTTTCAATGAAGTTTCTTACATGATACACAGAATACAAGGCTAATATAGACACAAAGCTTAGCGCTTGTCAAACTGATACTGTCTTTTAATAAAGAAATGAACCATGCTAAATAAACGAATGAGCATAAATTCTTACATGCCAAATATTAGAAAAGTTTAGTCCTCCAATGCCCGTCCTCAGTTTTTAGTGAGAGCGTGAAACTTGAGCTTCGGCTCAGAGCGCCCCATGGCTAAAGGTAGCCTAGTTCTAGCCTGGTTATGTCTGTCCTCATACCAGATTGATCATTATTTTCCTGAGCAGTCGTAAACTCCTAACATAGGAGCAACATGGACCCTCTATCGATTTGTTTTATAACTCGAAGTGTTCACGCTGTGGAAGTGAATCTTTTCTTGTTTAACACTGTGGGCTGCCGCGCAATAGAGGCACTCAGCTCTTTGGCTTACATTGTGGAACACATCACACCGTGGCAATGCATGCAGTAGGTCTTTTGGTGGTACTTGGGCATCCTGTGAGTCTAAATCCAGTCTGAAATACCAATGTGGTCAACCTTCTGGCCAGCAAAAACAAACAAACAAACAAACAAAAATGATTTTCGTATTCAACGACATTCATTTAGTTAAAATATTAACATGGAGAACAATAATAAGACCTGTGAAGTCGGTAGCAGGTGATATAGCGATTAGTCAGAAGTTGATATCATCATTCCAAATCCAAACGTCACAGCTATCCAGATCAGGGAAAAGAAAAGTAGCGAAATGGCATTGATGCGTTTCCCAATTGCTTTGTATGTGCTGACAGTCGGCCCATCCGTTTCATCCCATTCAATCTCTGACGTCATGGAGGACAGTTTACTTGTGGTATTGACATTTGGATTAGTCAGGTTCAGAGGATGCACGGCTGTCCGAGCATTAGTGACTTTCTTGATAGGATGTCTTAGATTTTCCTTCATTGGCATACATGATTCCTCTTTCTGGTAAAAAAAGAAAAAGAAGAGAAAACGGCTCTTTAGAGACAGTTAGTGCCTAAGGAAAGAGGAATCTAGCCACAATTAATTTAATTCATCCATGCATTCATCTTAAGCTTTGCCATTATCACCCTGCACCTTTTCAAGATAGGATTATGGACTAAAGTCGCAGTTGAAGCATTTCATTCAGTGAGTAATCAGTTCTCTGTAAATCACCGTCCAAGCCTTTTTTGCTAGATGACTTATCCCTTAGTCTCTTTCACTGTGAAATCCATGCAATGGCTTTCCTGTTGGTGCCTCTGAAATTCTGAGTATTTGTGACTAACGTTATTTCCATTTGCTAAATGTCTTTACTAATTTATTTGATTGGTATTTTGTATTCATCCTACTAGACACACACAAACATTCATATACCTTTACTACCATTAAACAATCACAAACAACAACAACAACAATAGCCTGAATTTAGACACAATTGAAAAACATTGCAAATCATCTATTTAAGACCCAACACAATAAGTACCTGTATTGCTAGTGAAAACAAAACATAGCATACGTTATGTATGTCACGCAATTACAATATAATGGAAATATTACTTCAGGAAGATATTCATTATGTGTGTCACACCTTAAAAAGAAAAAGGACCATGGCCATTTATGGTCATGATGAATATCAGGACACGGCTTGGTGAGACTGAATTAATGAGTATTGGATATCCCAAATTTAGGATACCAAGCTTCATAAAGGTTCTTACAAGAATGCAAGGAGCCACTACTGGAGCCAGTGACAAACCCTACCTGTTGTTTGTATGACACGAAGACGATGACAATGCTGTCGATAACTATGAGAAGTGAGATGATAAGTAAGCTGAAGATGTACATGTTGACTAGAGGTAAGTTGTCGGAGGACCTGGGCAACATGGAACTGATGATGCTCAGATAAACGGTCAAGGCCAACAAAACAGTGATACCTGGGTCATAGATCAGAGTAAGACTGATTTCAATTACATGGTTTCATAAAGTAGATTTAATACTAACGACTCAATATAGGAACACAGTATTTCAATGTATTTCAATGACTTATTGGTCATCAATGAATTTTTAAGTTTCTTCTAATAACATGGCTTCTAAATTCGGGTGGCCAGTGTCTGATATTTGAGTTCGATATGTTTGTAAAAGACCATGATGAAGAAATGGGCCCCAGTCCAAGCACAAAATTGTTGGATCTAAACAGGTGGAGACAAGAATTAAGTATTCACTTTCCCCAACTGGCTTACATCGGACCATTATTGACTCGGGATCGAACTTGCAGTTTCATGAGTCATTTTAAAGTGAGAAATCAAACAAATAAACATATCAAACACACAAATGACTACTATTTACTCAGGTGTATTGTGATTCTACAGGTGGGCATTAGATTCCTGGGCGAGCCAATTTGGACAGGGTTTAACAGGGGAAAATATTAGATTTTTTAAAAAATTGATGTTATAATGACAGATGATATGTCTTTGCTAGATTCTTTGATGACCTTTCTGTAATTTTCTGAATACTGAATCCTAAAACAGCCCCAATTGTTAAAATATATGTAATTCTTATTGGGGCATAGTCTTTCAGCCGCTTTTTCTAAACAACATGGCTGTATTTTAAACACGTCATTTATTATCATTCTGTATCGAGGATTTCACCGAAGACAAATGTAATATTGACAACATTTCATCGAAGAATATGAGATGACAGTGACGATTAATTACCATAGCTGAGTTTCTCGCCAGACTCTTCGGGAATAACAAACACTAACAAGCTCATGAAAGACAGGAAAACCACAGGCAGGATAACGTTGAGCAGCAGGAAAGAGGCTCTCCTTTTCATCTTGAACGTAATCTGCGAAATATCATTAAACCTCAATTGTTTTTAAAAGATTAGTTCGGTAAGAGTACCATGAAAATAGTAAAGTAAATATGCCCGTCTTACCCAGCATAACATAAGAGTTTTGCATAAGCATATCAATTCAGGAATTGTTGCAAAATAGTTAAAGCATAAGACATCTGTTCTAGTTTAAGACGATTAACTGTAATTATGTTGCTCGTTCTTATTACTGTTTTTGTTCAAAGTACTAAAATTTGCCTTTTCGGGAATAGTCATTAAAAAGAAATTGTGCACTTATCTTTTCACCTCGAGGATCTGTTACACTTTGTTTAAAACGAAAAAGCTTCTTGGTGTCAGTTGGATAGAAGGAAGACAGGTCGCACAAAGTGATTAATTCTGTTGTCTTTTCATACAGTGTAAGTGGTGATCTGGAGGCTCAACAGATAAAGGTAGACTATGATGATAATTCTGTTGTGGAGACCTATGGTATTTAAACATAAGGATGATCTAACCAACAAAAAGATAGCATCCCTATGATGAAAGGCCTAAGAGGGAGACCTCAATAAAAGTTCCCACATGTAGAAGTCTAGAAGACCTGGGGGGAAAGCAGCTGAAAACATGATATTGTATCCTGTGTTTTTTTTCTTCTCAGTCTCCTGCAAGTGTGACTATTTCGGGCCAGAAAAGAAAGAGTATTGTCGTTGTTTATATGTACTGGCTGTTTCTCACGTGATAGACATTACGAATAACTGCAACCATTTAATGACGTAAATAAGACTAGAGGCGTTCGAGCTACTACTTCCAATACTATTGTGGGCATAATACTAATAATTCACCTTGCTTCACTGGATATTGGATTAATCCTGCCATCATATTCATCAGTCAAAAGATTCACTCACCGTAATGCCTGGCATTGACCTGTCTCCGTCTACATAACCGACATTCGTCACCCACCCTTCCAGCAATTCCCATTCGTCGTGAGGAGAGAAGAGTGTGGAATCTACTTTTCGGTTGGTCACTTCGAAGTTTACCTCATCCACGCCCAAGCCCATGCTCAGGAGCTATGAGGACCAAAGGGGAAAAAACTGAGGTTTTTAGACAGCAATCACAGGAGCTTAATAATAATAATAATAATAATAAAAACAAATAAACAAACAAAAAATAAGGTCGGAGGGGTGGGCGGGGGCAGAACACGGGAACTAGAGGATCATAACTTATGAAATAACATAATGAATCGATCCAGAAAGCTGGAAGTAACGATTGTTGGTCTTATTTTATGTAGGTGAAAGAAAATGTAAAAGTGGTTGCAAAAGAATGGCACGACCAATGCGTAAAGACAACAATAAAAATTATTATTACTGGGCCATATTGCATGGATCAGAACCAGTCACGTAGGGAACAGAGGGGATTAAAATACAATGAATGCAGCGGACAAAACAAAACATTTTGGTCAATGGTATTTGGTGGGGCGTCACATAATGATACTGATTGTGAGGAGAAGAACTGGTTCGTCAATAACATGCACGTACTGAAAACATGGATGGATGGATGGATGGATGGATGGATGGATGGATGGATGGATGGATGGATGGTTGGATGGATAGATGGATGGATGGGTGGATGGATGGATGGATGGGTGGAGAATGAATTGAGTAATGGATGGATGGATGGATGGATAGATAGATGGATGGATAGATGGATGGATGGGTGGATGAATGGATGGATGGATGGATAGATGGATGTATAGGTGGATGAATGGATGGATGGGTGGATGGATGAATGGATGTAAGGATGAATGGATTGATAGATGGGTGAGTAGGTGGATAGATGAAAGACGATCGATGGAATGGTGAAAAAAAAAAATAATATGAAATGCATGTAGGAAAAAGAATATGACTGATGACTTCGGTGATTACTGACCTGAATATAACACGTTTGCCTGTCATAGGGATAGTTTGTCATGTCCAGATCACAAGAAACCGAAAATAAACTACCAGGTAACCACACTGTTTTGCCAATGAAGTGTGTAATAAGTGGACTGAGGAATAGATAAACTCAATCATAAATTTCTCAGGTGAACATAAGAATTGCCCAGGGTTGCAATGTCACAATCCAAAGAAAATAAGGTGTTTATAGTACAAAGAACTGAAATAATTATTTTAATATTATTATGTGAAAACATGGGAAATGAATATCTGTATGTGTGTATATGTATATCACGTGTGTACGTATCTGTGATTGTGTATGTCTATCTGTCCATCTGTCATTTCATCCATCGATCCATATGCATGTGTGGATAACTGACTGTCTGCGTGTCTGTCTATCCGTCACTTATCTGCTTATATTCATGTTGCTCCTTTTTTCAGATCTCACACTAGGAAACAAAATTGGACAAAAATTATGGTTACTTACGCATTGTCATCTTTAAAAATGTCCCTGTCATTCAGAGTATTTTGGAGCAAAACTCTAGGTCGCCAAATTTCCTGTGCCAGCCGGTGAATAAGTATCTGGCCGCCGCAATCAGCGGGGTCCCATGTGAGAAGCTAAAAATTATATAAGATGTTTGTTAACAATGGGTAAATAATATTTTGGAAAATAAATAAAATAAATTTACGGTGATGAATTTGTCACATATGTATAGTCCACCCGTCTTTGTGCCTGATATTTGCTCATGTCAATGATTGTGGAATTAAAGTCAATGAGAATCACCATTATTGCTCCCCAATGGCAGCCATTGCGAGAGATTTTTTCTTTCTTTGGTCTCATACAACTATGAAAAGTTTGCAAGGGAAAAGAATTTTTTAATGTCCTGAGTGTCACGAAGTCGTTAGATTGAGAACATGTCTACACTATTACAAACTTATCTACAGTTAATTTTTCTGACTCTGTCAGTGTCTTTGTGTGTAGGTTTTTATATGTTTCTGAAGGACAAATGTGACTGATGAGCGTGATTTCCATTTAAACCAGAGTCTCCGTCACAACACAAGGAGTCCACTCACCTCATCCCTCCATGACATCTCGAGAAAGCCGTTGCAGTGAAACTGCTGTTTGACATCACTCAGGTCAACGATGGACAAGAGGGTAAATGTCACGTTGACGTGGGTGGGGACTGATTGGTCATACGCAGGACGGACCTTAGCGTAGTACACATCGGATCCCATTTTGTCATTGAATAGCCGGATTGTGTCGGAAGGCGTTTGACCTCTACAAAAGTCCAGCCATCCCAGATAGCCAAGAATAGTCCCCAGTAGTTTTAAGACAGTAACCCATCTACACTTTACTTGCATGGCTGGTGAGATAATTTATGACCTGATAACGACCGAAACACTTTGTACAAAGTTTGAGAATCTTCAAAATAAAATCATCATAACATGATTTAGAAACATTTTCTGCGGGAGTCGCTTCGTGCAGCTAACGGAAAGATCTGACTTTCGAGGAGCTTGACTTGATATAGTTTTCACTGTGATCTTACTTGACACTTTAAATAGTCAGTGTAGTCGACCAATGCTCTTTGAAAAAGCGCTTTACCATAATGAACCCATTTGAATGTGCAGCTTGGAACAAGACATTGACTTTTTTTTTTTTTAAATAGTATGCACTGTTCTAACATTGGACTTCTTTGATGCAGTTACTAGAAAGCCAACCAGAATACCAGGCCACTTTACCCCTTCATGATAATGTTGACTAACATTGTCCTGGACTTTTTGGCACAGAAATTTCTTTTTGTGCCTGTCGGAAAGAAAATAAAGAGTATGTCAGAAACCAATCGATCTCCTGCCGATCCCAAAAGAGCGTTAGCAAATAGAAGCTATCAGATTTCACAATAAAAAATCAAAGGGCGTTGGTCTGCAGACTCTCTATCAGATTTCACCATACGAAATCCTAAACATTTTCTTTGGGAACAGAAATCTATTATTGTTTAGTTCATATTCTCAGTTTAAAAACTCCTGTTTCAGGATGGAGTAATAAGTTTACATACGGTACTTAAATGCCAAGATGGTATAAAATTGAGATGCCATATAATATTGCCAACGGTGAAAACAAATTTTATATCGTTCTGGAGTGACAAACCAAGCCTAGTCTCGCAGACAGACACAAAGTGCTTTTCTTTCTTTCTTTCTTTTCCTGGATGCAGCGCACAATTCATCCTGTCTTGAAAATGGCTAACAAAACAGAGATGGCCCAAAATTCCGTTTTTATTATCATTATTATTCTGTTAACAATAATATGCATGTGCTATTACAGAAACATTAAATAAATGTTGTCAAGGGTATATGGAATCATCTGCTACTAACATGTGAAAAGTACAAAGCTTTGCTTTAACATTTTCATGTTATCGGGTAGGGCACATTATCTGTATTATTGTTTGCTCCGAGATGGAAAAGGTGGCAGTCCAAGATGGGGGTGAAGGTATAACACATGAATATGATAAAATTTACGTATCTGTAGCGAATAGCAGTGTTCGTGTATGGAAATTGATACAGTTCGAGCCCTGTGATGAACACGCAGATGAAAAACGGACACTTGACAGAAGAACGAAAACAGTCTGATTCTTTCATATCACTTCAAATGCATTTCTCGATGCGATATGGATACCATTCCAATAATAAAACCCGTGTTCCACTTGAAATCATAAGGGCTGATTCTGATAACAAAATCAATATTACTCTGATATCACAAAATATGTGAGATATGCGAAATCATCATAGGCTGTTTCTGCGTTTCAGCCTGGATGACAGTGAGGGGAATTTGATAGCAACATTAGGATCGTTAGTTAAATATTGTTTGCCATTGACCTGTAGGTTTAAAGGCCTATTAGGAGAATGAATGCTAAACATACAGACTATAATTAGACAGTTAGGAACTGCAAATACTGGAAAAAAATGTGCTGCTTCTTTAATTTCATCATACATTTTAAATAGGATGAAAACGGATGTAGCTTAATTACTCTTTCGTGAATGCATTTAGTTTTTGTTTTCAATATCATGCAAAAGATGTCTCTATCACGTGCAGGAATAACTATTTCCATCACTAGGTAAATATCCCAAATCGGACTCTATTTGTTCAGCAGGTTCATCTACAGAGAAAACCTGTGCCTGAAAAATGTATATTGAATTCCGTAACTCACCCAATAGACCTAATTACTCTGTAATTCTCGATGACTTATATCATGGAATCGCTTATCCTTTGCGACTGGATTAAAGAAATAACAGCAGCTACAACGTATTATGAAGCTCTTGGCAATGGTGCAGGTAATTATTTCAAATTTTCTTCTCCTTGATCATGGCGGGAAATTGACATGCCGGGTCAGAGAGAGTGACGGGTTGAACGAGTAAAAGATCGAGATTAAATCTCTCCTTCTGAATCTCTAAACCAAAGTGTTATATTATTATACATAGCCCTTTAATCGTAAGAACGCTCTAAATCTCTACCATTCCGCTGCAGAATTCGAACAGGAAACGTTTAGTTTTCACCTAAGCCTTCTGCCAAGTCCCCCTTCTCCTCCTCCAAGTGCTGTTTAGAATTTATATCCTTCATCCATACCAAACCACTCTCCACTGCCCGTTTCCCCTATTTTCATTTAGAAAAGAAAAGATAAGCGGTTCAGTTTGATTGATTCTTTTAAAGGCCAGATTGTCCTCAATATAATATGATTTCATGGGCACAACAATAAAATCTGATGGAAAAAAAAAATCGAAAGAGAACAATATTGATGAGATATGTTTTTGTTTCATTTAATCTGACAATATAAATGAAGATATAATTTATAACGTGGATAATAAGAACTCGTGACTCATCAAATTAACATCACCCCCCCCCCTCCCCCCTCTTCCTCATTCCCTGTTATGTTTTGATACACTGCACTATTCAAACTATTTGATTTTCAATTTAGAAATAAATTAATAATCTAACGGGATTTTTAATCTTTGCATTCATCCCTGCTAGGATTAATAAAAAAAATAAATAAAATTCAAAGGTAATAACTCAAGTGCAACTGACAAATCCCATAGCTCGTACGAGTGCTCTTAGCCATAGATTATTAACTCTGCCGGTCCGGGTAAAGGCCGGGCAACAATTGTAACAATTCAATATTTCCACAAGAACGGAAGAATGGATCACAAGTCTGACACGTGATTTATGGCAGTGTACAATTTCTTTTTACACAGCGCGACATTCTGGTGTTTTGTCTCAGTAAATAGTACTACTGAGAGGTCAATACCTAGAATAATGTTGCACAATATTGTCATTTGAATCTTCACAGAGTCACATGAAAGTACAGTGCCTACTTTTCAGTGTTGATGAATAGCGTTATTATGAATCAGATTCAACCAGATTATTTGACAGAGTAAACCAATCCAGATTATGAAACGTAAATTTACTCTCTTCGTACTTCAAATTTTCCCCTGAATTTTCCCCTGAACATTGTAAACTAATGAAGCAATTTTGTTTACTCTCTATCAAACAACTTGCAATGTTCTGTATAAAAGAGAAAAGAGAGACGGCATACAACCTAAAAATATCACTATAACCAGAAAGGAACTGAACAAAATGGGCATTAAATCAGACAAATACAAATACCTTTCAGCACACACGCCCACACTTTCATGCATTTGGGCTAGTGCAGATAGACGCTCCCTGAATATACAAGTTTTGTTTCATTGCTTTATTGACCCAATTTCTTATTGTAGTGGAAACAAAACTTGAGATATTTTTTTTTACTTTAAACACTTCTTCACCATAAAGATAACAAATGTCCCAGAAGCGATAATTCTACCAACGTGGCCAAAATAGGCATACAGCTGTTTTCGTTTTCCCGCCTAAAGGAACACTATGGTCACGTCTATTGTGAAAGTTAAACAATTGATCAGAACACAGACTGGAGCTTTATACAAAGAATGTTACAAAGTTCCTCATCTTTTTTGACGTAATACTCTGCCCATCATACACCTAACAAATTTCATTGTGCTGAACTGGAACATTTTGCACGCCCAAGAGGAACCTTACATTAACAGTCATTCAGACTACTCGGTTCGGGAAACTGTTTTACTCTCCGGCTCAAAGTAAAATTGCATCGATTCTGAACTGTTCTATTCTATAGGACCTATAAGCTTAGAATTCAATGTCTGTCGATGTCATTCAATCGGGACTGTATTTCATGGCAATCATTGTGAAATTCAAAGCAAGAGGCATGTTTCAAAGGAGAGTCCTGAATTGAGCTTTTGGCGTATCCATATGTTTTGCCATTTTGTTTTGCAGGCTAGTAATAGGGGCGCATTAGGTCATACCATAACATAAAATTAAGTAACATTTTGTGACATTAATCCTCTCTAGCAAGGTTCTGGCTATATTATTTTAAATACAGAAAAAAAAGAGCACTATAAATTTGATCAATCACGGTCAGAAAAGTCATGATATGCTCGCCTTTCCTTTATGTAAGTCTTATTATCCATTCACCTTTTTGTTATAAATTCCAAGTTACATAAAGTCACATTGTAGTATTATGTTAAGTTTAGATCTCTGGTCGCACAACAGAAACTTGTTCAAAAAGATTTTTTTTTAAAAAAGCCCAGAAAAATTTAAAAATCCTTGCATTAAAGATCAGAAAAACTTTTGTTCCATTATTTTGTATATATTACTTAAAAGAAGAAAAAATCGATGTGCCGATCGAAGATATTTTTTTTTTTCTTTTAAACACTAGATCTATGCTTGACATTTGGTTTTGTTTTCCGAGGTTTTAACAATCGTTTCAATTCTGAGCTAAGCCCAATCACCTGAATCATCAAAGACAAGATAATTGAATTTCTCTCATGTATGACTGTAAACAATGCTCATGGAGGAGAAGTACAGCTGCGGGAAGAGGAGATATTTAAATCGTTCAATATCACTGCTGGTATGATAAATGTTTGTTTCATGAGTTCAAAGACCAGAAAATTCACACATTTTTACATTAAAGATAATGCGTATCAGAATATCATTCTCAAACAGCTGCATTTGTCCACCATGTGTTGAAAAAGACCAGAGATTACAATGTTAGTTTAAATCATTTTTTTAACAGAGGGTGTTTTGTCAAACCAATGCATGTTAGTACAAGTGAGTGTTAAGAAAAGCTCACGCATCGTTAATGATGATAAAATGATCTCTTTGCTGGTGATGGCATTCTGTCGATACGGGCTAATGAGTATAACACAAGAAAATATGTCAGTTAGCGATGAATTCAATACATTTACTGCAGCACGAAACGTGAATTCTCAGTGAATCTGTTGGGATTGTGATATAAAAGTGATCAAAAGAGGAGATGGGTGCACTCTGTGCGCTTGGATGGGTTTTGAAGACCTTCTGGATTATCAATGAGAAAGTTATGAGACTATGAGGGAGATGTGGCGCTACTCTGTTTTGATTCATGTCATTCCTGACCCAAACGTTTGCACTTTTCACTAATATGACATTCTTCCTTTCCTAACCCACCCTATTTTTGTCATCATTTCATCATTGTTTCCCTATGTGATTATTCATCCACAGATACTTTTTTCTTTCTTTCTTTTTTTTTTTTTTTTTTTACAGCAACAGTATTTGAATACGTTACATTCAACTCTATATTTACTATCGATCCCCTCTCCTCACACACATTCTTCCCCTTATTAATGTGACTGGAAAGCGAATAAATCCACCCCCAATTGTATATTCACTTTATAATGGATCCTCAAACATATTATTACGAAATGAAAATGTGAGGGAGATGTGAAACCACTCCGTTTAGACCCTATTCTGTTCTATTCGTATTTCGGTATCATCAATTTCCTGGGTGAAAGTGGGAAGATGAGATCGGTGAAAGTAATGTTTTTCTGGACACTTGGATTAAATCCAGCTTCGAATGAATGATTATAATGCTTTCTGTTAAAAATCTTCAATAAATGTGAAGCACGTCTGTGATCATTTATAGCAGAAAACAGGGCTGAGACCGAAGGGGAAGAAACAGGGTGTAGCAAAGTAATAATGTAGCCCGTAGACTGTAGCATTCCGACTTTCAGAATCTCCAATATGCTACCTTCATTACTATTTTATTATTCACACACTGTTTGAATAGTGATATATTTCTTTGTCCCCCCAAAAAAGGTGATGGGGATGATTGTGTAAGGGGGAGGGGAAGATGGAATCTTCCATCCATCCATCCATCCATCCATCCATCCATCCATCCATCCATCCATCCATCCATCCATCCATCCATCCAT
>JBCEWB010492305.1:0-14620 GCA_039654565.1 Peronia peronii | reverse complement strand
AAGTGAGTGATGGAAAAAAAAAGCGCCCCCCCCCCCCCCCTCCCTCAATCTGAATGTTTATGTGTCTTTGTGTTCGTTTTCTTTTGCTGAGCATTTGACCGGAGATATAGATGTAGACAATCTTGAAAGTCTTTATCGAGGAAATGTTTATTTAAAAAATACAACACGATTTAGTCTTTTATTTGCCCATATAATAACGTCAGCATTTTGTTTCAAAATATTATTCAAGTGTCTTTGAGTGAGACAGCAAGTGTTTTGTAAAAGGAGAGATTGTTACATAGGAAGAATAGTTATGACCGAGCGTTGAGGCTGACGTATGGAGAGATATTACGTCATCCCTGAATTCAGTTTACATTTCGTCACAAGAGCCTAGTGTTTTCATTTATTACAACCCATGTTAGCACAGAAAGCCGTGGACAGACAGAGAGATGTTGCCAAAGAACGGCAAGACATTCAATAACTCACGCAGACTGAGAAAGGGATAACAAACAGTGCTTTTTCAATAACTTACCTGCAGACAATGTAGAAATGAGTAAAATCCAACAGTAAAATCTGGAGCTCCACATAATGTTGAGAAGATGGCGTAGAAAACAGGCGAATAGACAGGATAATCCAGGCAATGACCTACTCCACTTTTAAGATAATCCCACAGATCCGAGGCTGCCTTCACCTCCTAGTCATGTCCCACTGGGTTCAAGAGAATGCACTTCGAGAAAGATGCGCACCAAGTGTGGTATATATTACATACCGTATACCGCACGACGCACCAAAAGTCACTGTGCAATCTCTCTCACAGATAAAATCAACGTTGTCGATGATTGCATGTAAATCTCTCAGGTAAATTATGTCGACAGTGATTTCACAATAAAGCAAAGAACATAGGCAACACGTTTTACTTCTTTCCGCGTGAATGGTATTGATCAAATAAGATGTGTATTGAAATAATCATTCTTTGTCTTCGCACAGATCAACTACTGTAAACAAGTAGAATAAGATCATTACACAACACATTCACAAAATATTTATTTTTTTCAATCCACCGATCACACAAAACTCACAAAGAAAGAATTCCAATTCTTGGAAATAAAGCAACTGACATAAGAATCCGTGAAATATTTTGCATATCGCGCTCAGTTCTTTGTTACTCTATCTCCATTTTTGGGCTATTTGGAGATATAATATGTCATATATGAAATAGGGATAGTAAATCTACCATACAATGTAATTATTTCACCGATTTCTTGCCCAAACCGGCAGATTTTGAAAATCATTTTGTCCTATCTATCTCCTATGTGCAAAAATAGTTACTAAACATAAAACGTCAAAATGCGAAAAATGAAGAGAGAGTAACAGAGAACTAAGCTCATGATGTGTCCTAAGTGCCGTGTGTGTGCGTACATATTTGTGTGTGCGCGTCTATATTTGTATGCGTGTGAGTGTTTTCAAAAAGCATGCAATCCAAAGAAATAAATACGAAATGATTGTCCAAAGTGCTAAAATGTCTGTGTGAGTGTGTGTGTGTGTGTGTGTGTGCGCGCGCGCACGCCCGTGCACGCGTGCGTTCTGTGAGGGCATATGTTTGTGTGTGTATGTTTTTAAAAAGCATACAATCCAAAAATTAAGGACATACGTCTCCAATACACAGAATCACTGTCAGTCACATTGTACGGCTTGAAAATCTTAGCAAAACCTGATACAATAACCTTCACTCATAGACATAACAATATAACTATTGTTATGTCTATGTCTACACGATACTAGTCAAAGCTTCCACAACCATATCAAATCTTTTGCTAGATATACACAGACATATCAAAGAAATATAGAAAAGCATATGGGTAACAGTCACCTTTTCATCCTCTGCAAGACAAGAAAGTATTTCATTCATAGAGTCCCACATCAATGCCATTACTCAAGGTACAACATTAGCTACAGCTGTGAACGATTGCATAGCCACTATTTATTCATTTATGGTTTTTAAAAAAATTGATAGTTTGGATCTAAAATAAAGGGTCAAAATGTAAATGGTAGCAAAGTGATCACATTCAAATTTTGGGGAAAAAAATGGATTTCTGTTTTTCCTATTTCTGTCATGCGTTTTTCTCTCTTTATACAATGTCATCACTGTCTGGGTTTCTTGGTTTGTATTGTATTACGTATTCTTACATAGAAAGGCCAAGGTTAACCTTGTAAACATGGTGGAGATATAGCATAAAAACAAAAAAACAAGAATAACAAAAAAAAAAAACAATCGATTTAGTGTCACAATATTCAAATAAATGCACTACCCTCTAAGTGTGGTCCCGGTCTGCTTCTACTACAGAAGTCGCGACAACGGCACATATCGACTACTGCATGATTGTGCTTGCAAATTTAAGTCTATTAGAATGTAGCCCTACACCTAACCCTAACCTATCCCTAACCCTAATCCCAAAGTAAAGAGCACAACACCAATAAATAATCAACCAAAAAATGTTATTTGCCATTTGAAACACTCAGACAACACCAACACAGTCATAATGGTTTTGTCAGTAATTAATCTACGTCATTAAATTGGAAAACAGTAATCGATAATTATGTGCCACTGTCGCGCCTTCCGTATTAGAAACAGACCGGGACCACACTTAGAGGGTAGTGATCTAAATGGCGAAAGAGGATGGATACCTTGCTGTTGCACTAATATTACACACTATTTAGAGAGTCTGTGCAATGCTAAGAGCAAAGAGTAAGTATTTGCGCAAATCGACCCCTTAACCGTATAGAGTTAAACACCAAAGGATCGTAGAAGGCCAAAGGTCAGGCAGAAACTTCCATAAAACTGTAGACATTATCTGAGGTGTCAACCATATTGCTTGCATTGAATGATTGATGGCATGATGTTATCATGGCCCAGCAAAACAGCTTAAGGTGCTTTTTTTTTGTGTGTGTGTGAAAAAAAGTCACAAACCATCCTTGCCCTAGGTTAGGTTTTGTTTGGAAAAACAATTGACAGGATCATCATTTCTGGCAGTTTGTCTTTGCTGTTATTGTGGTTGTTTTTCATGTCTTCTTTGTCATTTTCTTTTTCTTTCTCTCTATCGTGATCTCTCTTTCTCTCTTCTATTTATTTATTTGTGTATTTATTTATTTATTTATTTACCTATTTATCCCTTTACTTATTTATTTATTCATTTTTTTTTCATATTTACATTCATAGGGTGCCATTCGATATTGCTACAATCTCCCTCCCTCCCCTGCACACAACACAAATATTATATTTGAAAATATTATATATAAATGCATATCCTTCTCATGGACCTGGTTCACACATAATTTGACAAAAACACTACTCATTCACGCTTCAGGAGACTGATGTCCCACTGACTCAACTTATTACGCCCTGAATACCTGCCCGTGGTAAAATCTTGCCGCCTGACAAGCATAATAAAACACTTTATATTTGGAATCATCTTCACCTTAGATCAGTCTGGCATATTTGCCCGGGACACCATGTCTTGCTGTATTGTAGGAAGTGTTTTTAATATGAAATTTATGGACTCATATTAAAATTTATGGTTTGTTGAAATATGGAGTCACGCAGTATGTTTCCAACTAAACATATATAATACAATATGAACGAAATTTAGTGCTGAATACAAGACTTGTCGAAATAGGTTTTCCTGATTCTGCATTGTTCTGTTACTTTTCAACATATTTTTCTTTAAATCTACGTATGCATTTCATGTATGTTTTTCATCCATCAAGGGAATTCCCTTTTGTGAAAAAAAAAAAGAAAAAAAAAACGTTTTTTACCCTCATCATTATCTCTTATCGTTATGGTATTACAGAGTAAGAACATTAAATTTGTACTGTATACGAATTAAGTACAAAGTCTGGTGTAGGCCGTTGTCTTTGTACGTCCTAGTGACATTCATCTACGGTTTTTGATATTGTTTGTGTGTTGGGGTTTAACATATCAGCACGATTAACGGCTATATTGTGTCAAACACGGTAAGACACGTTTACACGTCAAGAAGAAGACAGGAAAGAAAGCGGGACAGAAGACAGGAGCAAGGAGAGAGAGAAGAGATGTCTCCCCTGGAATGTCGAGGATGGCACTCCATGGGAGACACCCCACCGATGGCGAGCTTACATCGCCTGCATGTGGGAGCAGAGAACCTACTTATAAACCCCGGGCCCCAGCGGGGGATTTTGTCATGTAATACATGTCACCATACTCTGTGTAAAGTTTAATATTTCTTTGCTGTAATGATTTTTCCATCTTGTCTTGAAATAATATTGGCGCTTGGGCAGACTGAACCACTCTAAATTATCAGAACCATCAAAGTAGGGCAACAGTGTTGTCTTTTATGGTTATTACTACAACAACTACATTTTTACTATTATATTCAAAAGTTCTCATCAAAAACTGTTCCTTTCTGTTTTCGTTGTCGATTTTTTTTTTCCCACGAAGTTGGCAACTTGCAGTGTAAAGAAGACATTTTTTTACTTTATATTTTTAAATTCTAAATTCAAATAGGAGCAAAATTCACAACCAAATGAAATGAACGGAAACGTTGAAAAAAATAATGCATAAAAAAATCTGACAAAACTCATTTCGTTTGGCTTAGGTTGAATCACTTCAACGTGGCAGTTTGATATTTTACAGATTCAGAGTTTGGCATGTGAAAGTGGCCATAAAAAAAGTGTGGAAGTCATAGGAATAATCTATGGCACTGATCCCTGCTCATATGAAACAGTATTAAAAAATGTAACTGCTAACATGTCGAAAGCAATTATGATGCAGCTAGTCGTGCACAACGTATAGGTATGGGACAGGGAAAAGATGAAATATCTTCTTTTTTTTTTTTTTCGTTATCAGATTATTTGCTTGCTTTTTCTGTGTTCTGTCTGAACCGTGTTTCTGTTATCCCGTATGTTTTTAATCTGATACTGAATATATATTATTATAACCTATTCCATTTCAGAATATCCCACTCTGCAGTCTATGGATGTTTTATGGCATTCTAGATAAGAATGCTTAATTATGAACTTATTGGATCGATGTTTTAATGTTTTTTTTTGTTGTTGTTGTTGTCATTTTTGGTTGTTGTTGTTGTTTTATTTTATTTTTAGAATATTTAAATATAAACTTATTGGATCTAAGTTTAAAGTTTGTTTTTTAGTTCTGTTTTGTGTTGTCTTGTTTTGTTTTTACAATGCCTAATTATAAACTTATTGGATCTAAGTTTCAATGCTTTTTTTTTTTTTTTTTTTGTTAATCTGAAATATTTGATCAGACAATTCTTCAAAGGTTCAATGGCGACCTCGATCTATGTGTAACGATATGCGTCACTTTTCTTTTCAACTGTTTTGAACTGTCTGGATCTTTAATCTGAAAGACAAATAGATCTGTTCACGGAGTGAGAATATGAATTTTTGGATGAGATCTGGTTGCTCAAATTAATTTCCCTCCCTCCCCGTCCTGGCCTTCCTCTACTGTTTTCCGTGTCTGTGTGAAATCCTGGCTACACAGGAGATCAGACTGTCCGGGTTTATCAGCAGAAGATTATCGTGTCGGGAAATGAGTTTGGGGAAAAGCGTGTCAAATCGCCTGGTATGGCAAACAAGGAGAGAGGGAGCTTAATCCAGGACATGTAATCTTGCAACTGCTCAGATGGACCGTCTCCTAATCTGCAAATAGTTGACAAACGGATAACACTAGGACTTGATGGTAATCATAAATAATACTGCGGAATTAGCTGTGAATTCCTCCGACAACAGGCACGGTGCTAGCTCAATTTATTAATAAATAGGGAACAATCCCCCCTTTCGCGAAATGTGCTGACTTTCTGGATATAATATTGTATTACTGTGTCTACGGAATGACATGTCCCAATTTTCTGTACTTCTAAAAGTTAACATTAGCTATTCACCTGTGACAAAACCCACCCAATCTGACAGAAATTATTTGTATTTTCTTTTGATGTAATTTGAAGCAACACACATCTTTCTCTGAGTGAAAACACACCAAGATGATTGCAATGATGATCTTAACATTAAACACTCCATGGAATAATAACATTTTAATTTAATCCCGTCACTGTCAATCACTTTGACTTAAACAGTGAACTATTTTGACAACGGTCTGAAGCAAATTATTTCTCAGAACACGGCTACAGAAACTCGTATTCAAAATTTGCATGAAGTTTATGCAAACGGAATATTTCTACAAAAAAACTTGGTATAGAGAAATCTGGAAACCCTAAATGGTATAGATCTAGATCTAGATCTACGTATTCAACACAAATGTCTTCCCAACAGTGCGACTGCCTTGTGTCGTTCGCGGCACAATTAGATCTAATCTAGACTGTTAGCCACAGAACACGATATTCTCCATGATAAAAGAATAACAGACTGCCAACAGTAACTGCCAACATTAATCAAAAGTAGTGAGACAATCCCAAGGTCAATGAAGCATTTACACGGTATTCATCTCTCTCCAAATAAAAAAAAACCCAACAACTAGATCTGCATGTCAATAAAAAAAAAAAAAAAAACTTGCTGCAAAATCTAAACCATCACCGTAAATAAAATTGTAAAGGCTAAACCACCATCCAAGGACAGCAACATCATTTGCCAATCCTCCTACAGCAATAGTTATGATATAACCACTGTCCCCATTTTACTCATACGCTACTCACAGACGCTGCTGCGACATAACGCTCATACAAGAAATCCACCGAATGTGAACATCACTAGATTCAGAGTCTAGATCTCGTCTACATTCAAACTTCACGGACAATGCAGGAAGATCAAGCATAATCAAAACACTGGATCAGACTAACAGCACTATTTCGCAATCCAAACTTCAATAAAGTTTTGAAAGCTTCACGAAAATAATGACTCCAACCACCTTCGTGCGAAAACCATAAGATGGATTCAAGATTTATGGCAGGAAAGACGACTGAGTATCCCTTGAGTTTATTCCATCCTCACTATGGGAGAAAATGCGAACCTGAAGCACAGCTCTAGCGGCGAGAGCGAAAGTAGAAAATTCCTCAGGCCTTACACGTGATAACACTGGGAAGAGCCCCGAGTATCAACAGCGTTGGACCAAAAAAACAGCACAGTGTTTTCTCATGGGTTTCCTTCCTCGCGCTCTTTACCTCACGCTCTGCCTGCGCAGCTGAGCTGGCTGACGAGACGGGACCGCCGCGTCTGCTCGCCGCACAAATCGGCAGCAAACGACGTGCACTACGGTAGCAGAAGTAGTAGATCTAGCCACGGCAGTAGGCGGTAGCGGCCATGCCCATTTGAAACGTTTTTCGCGCTTGAGTGAAGAAAGCCAACAACATAATCCCATATTTACTTTCCTTGATACTGCAGATATCGTGCTGTATGTGCACACAATAGACAATATAGTGTCCACACTTCACATTAGAATATGGTATTTCCTAGCGGTCAAAGTCTCAATGGTCAAAGTCTGACCCGTGGCCATTGTTTGTTGTGATTAATCATTATCGCTTTAACACCCTCCACAGATCCCTTCCTCCAACAAGTTTTCTTACCCTAAGGTATTAGATAAGAGGAGAAAGGGACAGGATCAGTAACGAAATCTACTAGAAGGAGACAATATCTGTTAAACAAACCTTTAGGCAAAATTTATGTCCTCTCTTTAGTTTGTGATACATGTACTAAATGCCTGTTCTCCACCTCTCAAGATCTGAACAGCAACAATACGCAATATCCGAACACAGACTCCATATTTTTGTCGTTGTTGTTGTTGTTTTCTGTTTATCATTGTTTCTTTCCCCTCCCACCCCCCGGGAAGAAATTAAAAAAAAAACTGTGCAGACTGTCACCATCCATGACCTTTAGCACGCCATGTTTGCGAGCGACCCGTGATAGAATCTTGTCTAGCATTTCCCACACAAGGCACATGGCATTACAACACTGCACAGAACAAGCAAAGCGAGACAGCAGACCAGGTCAAATAAGGTCAATTTCAGCCTGTAGCATTTTGTGTGGAGCATAGGATGTACCGTCCTCTGCAGCTCCATCTCTGACACTGTGTCTTTACGTTTGTAGCCTTTCAATCCTAAGAAAGTAGGAATATCTTGGATTTCAGTGCTTGCCCAGTTTGGTGAGAAGAATTTTTATGGGTAGAAATTTGGAATACGGAAATTTTGCCAGGACAGCGGCACATCCGCCTACTCTTCATGTCATGTTTTGATTACTGACGATGAAGGGAGATGCAGGTATGATCAAGTGCTTCCTAGGATGAGATCTATTCTAGACCCAAGCGGACGAAAACAACACAGTGAGGTGCAAGTTAGAAAATTTCGTTGCGCATGTCATGTGCAGTTATGATCTTTTGTCATAGATTTAAGACCTCTTCCATTAAAACTAGCTAAGCTATGTCTGAGAATGTAAATAGCTTATTCTTATCGGCACGAAAGCGGACAGTTCTGCTTGACACAGCATTGGAAAGTGGTGGCAGAAATGGACATTGGAAAAGACAAGAAACAAGGACCAGACAGCTCTATACATATGAAAATCTCCCGTGAAATACTGATAATCCTGATTACTCAAAATCTTTGATGTTTTCTTGGTCCTTCCTCCAACAGCTGTTCTTACCCTAGCGGTGTTGGGCTACGGGAGAAGTGGACAGGACCCGTAACTAGATCTACAAGTAGGACACAATTTCTGTTACCATCAACCTTTAGACAAAATTTAAGCGCTTTCCTCAGTCAGAGCGGAAATTCATGTTATTGCAAAAGTCTGTATTCTACAATAATCGAGACAAATATTTTTAAGCAGATACAATTTAGCCAGTTAATATTTCATAAATATTAATAATAATAGTAAACCATCTCCATGCCACCAAAATGGAAATTTCTATGCGAGACAAGGGAAGTAACAAATAAAATGTAAAGAAAGTCATAAGAAGACAAATTTCTTCCTAAATACCAAAATCACAGCTCCAGTGTACGGCACATAGGCTCTAGGAACTTCTAAAATGTTATCAGGATGATTTCAGTGATAAATATATTTATAAGGTGGCGGGGTGAATGACTACTTAACGATTTTGGGTTTCACTTACCGACAATTTCATTCGTACGTTTTGGCAACTTGCACAGTTCATATATTAACCTTTTTAATATAATGTCTATGGTTAAGACACTGCATCAGATATCACATTTGTAAAATAAAGATAACAAAAAGAAAGAAAACATTGATATATTTAAACAACTAATGGTAACTAAAACAAAAAAGAAGAAAACTTTGAAGTAACTTATTTCACGGTAAATGGAACTGTCACGGCTCATATGTTGTGAATCATCGAGCATTCACCAATCATAGAGTGATCACACAGAAACTCATAGCGTACCTGTTAATTCGATTTATTGCACAGAGAGATTCGGACACGGTGATACTGACACATATTGTACTAATTATGGTTTGACATTTCTACAATCGACCACAAACATCACCATAATAATACTGAACATCAATTATTACATCATTTCAGGACATGGACATAGACATGACATGTGATAACTCATTATCTTTGACAGGACCTACGTTAATGATGAACATAAATCATCACAATAATCATAATTTATTATTATTGACAGTTTCTCTAAGGGAAGCAACTCTTGGTTGATAAATTATAAAAGGAAATAAGTAGATCCCATAATAGAAACATTGAAGGAAGATGGACGAAAGGACAGAATAAGACAGGCAGAATAATGAATGCATTGATAAAAGATTCACTTGTAGGTTAATATGTAAGGAAGTTGAGGCTCTTTCGCCAAAACTTATATTGATATTTAGAAAGTTTTCTCTGTGGACCTATACATATTCAAAGGGAAAAGGATACTGTAATACGTTGTTTGATGTCGATTGAATAAGAAAGTAGAGTAAATCTGGACATTATAATACCGTGGTCTTAAATGGAAAACTTTTTTTTTTCTCCCCAGGATCACATTCAGAGCCTTGGTCTGCCCTTTTGTCCTGAAACCAATCTTTGAGCTCAATCTAAACATTCAAATGGAAACTCGTGATGGAGAGTTTTTTAATCAAGTGACCTATTTCCGCCATTTGATTTATTGATATCAACTTATTCCAGACTCATATTCAACCCTTTGGACTCCAAAATATCACATAATAGTGTTATAGCTACTACAGATGGTGTACATTCACTGTTAAATCTGCAGTGAGGTCAACATCAATGTGATAACCATACATTAGGGCTTAGTCAGTAAATCTGAATACGGTATTTCGAGATTGTGTACATAACCGTGAGATTGTCGCTCACACACTGGTTTGCGTGCATGCTTTGTGCATGGCTGGGGGCTGGTGATGATATGGTGAGCGTTCTGGAATGTCCACACCGTATGTGTGTGCGTGTGTGTTTGAGTATGTGTGTGACAAACCTCGGTCATAATGACCGACCTCGAAACATCTCATTGGTTATGATTTCCTGCAGTGGACTAGAGAGTTATCAGTTCCCTCAGTTCTACATTATATTTATGCAGTCATCGAGAAATAAAGAGTCATTTCTTTTAAAAATGATAAGATTAAAGACCTGAGTACTAGAACTTTTATTTGACCCTGCAACGTTAGTTTTGGGAAATTATAACATTTTTTTTTTCAAAATATGAGATAGCGGGAATGGGTGATTTTGCTTTAAGAAGATAAGGGACGTCTTGACAGCATCTTGACTGTTGTATGAATGAATTAACACCATCAGTTATCGATGTTCATATCTTTGAAAAGTGTTATCCAATCTACATCCACCACTCACTGAAGTAGAACATCATAATTTTGTCTGACTAATTTGCCATTGATAAGAGTGAAAGGCTCGCCATAGTGCAGGAATAATTTACAATGATATTGTGACCTCAAAAATACCATTCGGGAAATACATTTCGTCATGTCTCTGGAAAATTCCATACAATGACCTTGGACCAAAAAGTATTTACGCAAGTTGGGTTTTCAAACGTTTGATATTAGCATTTATGAATTCACAGCGTGTGAGTGACAGAGAGTGTTATTTTACTAGGGGAAGAATTTCAGTTCACTGAATAGCTTTATGTTTTGTTTTTTGATTTGTTTGTTGTTTTTCTTTACTGCGTGTATGCATATGGTCAGGTAAAGAAATACGGCAAGGAATTTTGAACTTCTAGCCACGTCTACGCCCACTTCTGAAATGATTTTGGACCACCGAAAATTCCTTAAAATGCCTAACATGCGTACACGAGGCTTTTTGGTGGTTCTGGACTTCAATCCAAAGGGCAAGACATCAGACGGCTATAATAATAACAGTATTGCACTTAGACGCATGACTCTTGAACTACGGAAGGAACTCCCTCTCCCTACCGTCACTTTCATAAAATCATTAGTTTCATGCCCCCCCCCCCCTCTCCAAACCCACCTTCCTCCTATCCTCTTCAACATTTTCATCAAGAGAATGCGACCACGGCGTCCCTCCCATCCCCCCCCCCCTCTCCTATTCCCATCTCTTTACCACCTCTCTGTCCCTACTCATGGATAATGGCAGGAGGAACTCTTTAAAAAAAAAAAAATGCCCCCTCTTCATGTACAGACCAGACATTCAAACCACCCTCAACGCTACAGCAAAAAAAGAGAGAGTCGGCCGAGAGGGGCCAAAATAACAAATTGGAGTTTGATGAGGTTTGGCGTGTATGCCACAGTCCATTAGGAATTTGGCCTGTCCACGGCTTCTTTTGGCTAGGTCCTGGCAGCTGTTGTGTCCGCACTGAATTATTAGCGCGTTACCGCCCTTTGAAACCCTTGCCGCGATTAATTCCCTTTGACCTGCGATAGAGTTCTTTTCAGGGCCGGTCAATGGTAAAATGTGCATGTGTGTTCTGGTACCGAAAAGATCTACAAAATAATAAAGTCTTTTCCAAACACCGAAGGATATATTCAAGTACTTATTCTGCTGTGAGTCCTTGAAGAATTTACACGCGTGAACTCATTCAAGAATGAAAGCCCTTTTTTTTTCATGTTGTCTTTATTATTTTCATTCTTATATATGTGAGTTTATGTCTTTGTGTGTTGTCTTTTCCTTTTGTTTGGTTTTATTTGCCATTTCGGGCTGAAATGTAAAATAAAATATAGATGATTTAGGTTTACGACCATTAAAGAAAGAAAAAGGGAAAATATGATTGAAGTACAATTTTAAAAGAAGTAAAATCTTTCCATCTCTGACGGATTAAACCAGACAGGCAGCGGATCTGCCTATCTCAGAAACAATGGATTCTATAATGTCTTCACTACAATGCTGACGTGGCCCCCAAGACAAAACTCTCTTAATCTCTCCCGTTCTTGGCTTTCTCTCTCCCTCTGTCTCTTTGACTCTCCGTCTCTCATATACTCTTCAGATATCATATAATATGTCTCGCGGCCAGCCGAAATGAGACGTTAATCGCTGGTCTAGAACCGAGAAATCGGGCGTTGAATGTGATGAGGGGGGTCAGACATCGAATTTTTATTGCAGAAATCGAAAATGCATTCTTTTCTGAATAAGACAGCATTGGTCTTACCCTCGATTTTTAATATTCCTTCTTTAAGATCGGATTTTTGTGTGGTAGGTATGCAGATTTGTGCGTTCAACCCGTTCATTTAAATTCGATTTTTCCGGAATTTCGGTCATTGCTGAGGGATCCCTCCTTGTCTCTTTGAAATGCAATATCTCTGGCTAGAATAATGCTGGCTCAAAACATATTTCACCATCTGAAAGGGTATGAAATAAGCTTTCACATGACACCAAAAATCCCATATGGTGAAAAATCGACATACCATTCATTTTGACTGGCTGCCAGACAAATATCCTATTTTTTCCCATCCTCTCTCTCTCTCTCTCTCTCTCCCCTCTCTCTCTCCATCTATTTCCCTCAAGCTACTTGCCTTTTTATTTCCACTCCACAGTTTTTTTTTACCTCTCTGGCTTCTTTCTCTCGAACTTTCATTGCTAAGTGAAGATAGCTATTATTATAACCATTACATAGAAATAATGCAACGGCGACCTGGAAAGATCGGACGATCTCCAACGTCTATGGCCTACCCCCTTTGGAACACTAACATTGGATGCAAGATTTGAAGTACTCATCATTCCAGGAGATTTGAATCTAAACATGAGTCTGTAAAAAAAGGAATGTGGTAAGTGTCAATTATTAAACACTAGAAATCAGCACGCAAATTTGAAAAACTTTTTATAACCTTTTTTTTTTTTTTTTTTCAATGGCCTGCCATACAAACATACATAGAACAGACAGTCAGATAGTCAGACAGACAGTTAGACAGTTCGAAAGACAGAAAGGCAGACAGGCAGACAGACACACCATTAACAGACAGACAGAGAACTGGAGAACAAACAGATGTACGCGTATATTGATAAGTAGTGAGGTAGAAAGGTAGGCGTGAAGGTGAGTACGAGCGATAAGTACGAGAGGTAAGTAGATAGATAGGTAGGTAGGTAGTAGATAGGTATGTGGTAGGTAGACAGGTATGTAGGTAGATTGATTGGATGGTAAGTAGGTAGGTTAATAGGTGCATACATAGACAGACCCAGTATTCCCCATTCCTTGTTCTGTCAGTGAATTTGCTATCAGAGCAACAAAAAATAATAGATCATCTTTGGTGCGGGTTCATTCGCCTGAGAAACTGCAGGTTTGCCAGAGAGATTATTGCTATGTAAACAATTTTGCAAAGCCATCACAAAGATTGAAATGTGCATTTAACGTTAACGCTTTCCCTGCCAAGACATTAGGACACATCTAATGGCTGTTCATAGTGTCTGTAAACTTCAGAGTTAGGGAAGATTTTAATAGTTTACCTCAAAAGATACAAATATGAAGGTCCCTGAAACAGATATTTTCATCACTTTTGTGCAGGTTTCGGAATTTTAGAAACGTTTAGTATTGCGCTTGGCATGCAAAGTGTTAAAAGCTAGTCTAAGCTAAAGACTAGTGTAAGCAACATTCCTTTTGGCATACAGACTTAACAAAGTCAGCTTTATAGCCGTTCCCTATCTGTCTTTTGGTTATTAAATGATCTTTTTATCATTTAGTTTATGCCTTTGTTGTTCTTTCACATTTACCCTACAGATCAACTCCAGATTGCAAAAATATTACGCATTCTCATCTTGGCGCACTTTTATCTTAACCTGCGTAAGAATCAAAAGGTGGAAGATATGAATATGGAGAAAACAAACAAAGAAATGAACACACAAAGAAACAAACAGAGGGCATTATCAGCGGTATTTCTTATTTTCATTTATATATATTTATATATAAAACCCGCTCTCTTTCATTGCTACACAGTTTTAAGAAAGGGGATGTTCAAAATTATTAGAGGAAAGGGAAATCATAAGGCTGGTCAAAGACAATTCCCAGTCTTAACCTAAACATTGTTTCTAGAATAAATAATCACGGAAATGACAAGTTAAAGAAATGACGAGCTGTGACCCAGTATAAAATTTATATAAGCTCAAAACGAGGCCGTTCCCCTTTTCCCTTCCCTCCCTTTTTTATGGTTCGGTCCCTTTCGGCGTGGCCCCGGGGGGGGGGGGGGGGGAGGGGGGGGAGGGGGGGGGGGGGGGGGGGGG
>JBCEWB010492304.1:0-37497 GCA_039654565.1 Peronia peronii | reverse complement strand
TTGTCGACAAGCTGAGAAGTATCACAGCGATGCGACGGCATAGCAGGAAAGGCCAGACCGTATAAATCCAGGATACGCACTAAAAAGAGAGTTTCACCTGTTGGATATATACGGTCGGCGCACTTGTAGAGTTAAAATATGCAATATGCAGACTAAAAGACCATTCGAAGGCAAATTGCTTGAAATCATGCAATCTATCGTCTCAGCCTATTATCTCAAAGAATGTTATCTATGAAAATCATCTCACATTTGAAAAAATGATATGCAAGCAAATCCTGCAACTTGCAAGAGTGACCCCAAACTATGAGTCTACTGGGATAAAATACATGATGTTCAGGATAGCCAGGCATTTGAAAGTGTCACATTGCTATATATAATATAATCCAACGGGATCTTCGAGATAAAGCTATCAGCAGATAACATAGTCTGAAAGAAAGCCTTGAAGTCCAGTGCATGTAATCCATAAAATTCAGCCTGATGTATTGAAACAAGTTCTGCAAGTTAAGGGCATGAGCTATTAAAAAATTCAATTTGACTGTTTCTAAGAAAAGACTGTTTTTGCATCACAAACCTGTGTCACTGAGTTGCTTGGATTGGCAAAGAAATAAAAAAAAAAAATTTTTTTTTGCACTACTATGTCATAATAATAGAGCCATCTTGGATTTTTACCACGAATCTTATATTTGCCTACAACTTTCACTTTTTTTTTTTCTTCAACTGTTCTGAAACTTGGCATAAAGCAACTTAGGACATCTATATATCTTTGGATAGAAGGATTTTGAATTTTGTTGGTTCTGCCTCTCATAACTGGCTGGAACAATTTGACGATCATTTATTATTTATTTTTCATTAATTTTCTTATTCAAACTGCAACAAAATGAAAACGAATAAAGTCACTACAGTTTTGTTCTATACAAATGCTTGTCATACAAAGACAAAAGCATCCTGGCAAAGTTTAGCCTATTCAGACACAAAATAATACGTTATAGGGATTATTCTGAAGAAAAATAATTTTTGAGAAAACCAATGAAAAAAAGATTTTTTTCCCTCACTCTGACCATTATAATTAAGACTAAAACACAAAAGGTGTTCTTTCTAACTTTCTTTTCACATGTTGACACATCTACGGCTGCAAAACTGAAGTTTTTCATTTTGACCTAAAATTGAAAATTGCTCACACATGCCAGTCCAGAATTTGAATTTATGTGATCCAATCCACAAACACAGTCTCATAAAAAAATGAATGCAATCTCCAAGACCAGCAACATCTGAAAAAATGTAAACATCACATTGATTTGATCCCTGACAACCATACACAAAATAACAACAAAAAGCCCAAAACTTAGTCTTTTCCCCGTCAGTCACAAAACACCTTCAAACTTCTCTTTACGTAAACAGTGTGGTAGTCATGAAAGAATTTTCTCAGCATCCCTACTGAAAGTAACATTTTCCTAAGAGAAAGATTCTGACATTGCTGGTGCAAAATGTACAAAAAGGAAATCACATTGTCATTATCACTGTTGAATGTAACATTTAACTTCTGTGAAAGGACAGAAATCACTGCTAGTGAAACACTTCCAAGACACGATTTTGTCAGCATCTCTGCTGAAAATACAACAAAGAATATTGTCACTGCTGAAAGCAAATACTTTCATATCACTTTAGTATTTTATCATAGTGACAATTACAGCATCAGTATGAAAAAAATCTATCACTGCTGATAGTCATATCAAGAATCCTATCAATGCTGACAGTATCTTTTTGTCCACCAAGATTCTATCACTGATGTTTATAGGGACAGCTGTACATAAAAATTCCATTACAATTGAAAGCAACAATTTTCCAAGAACTTTATCAGTGCTTTGTGTAACAATATCTACAAGTAAGGCTTGTGTCACTGCTGAAAGTAACAATGATAAATTTAACACTGTCGAAAGTAATGATGAGAAATTTATCACTGTTGAAGAAACAATGAGAAATCTATCACTGCTGAAAGTAACAATGAGTGTTAAAACTATTGCTGAAAGTACAATGAATATTCCATCACTGCTGAAAGTTACAAAGAGAATTCTATTATCATTGAAAGTTGCAAAGAAACTTCTATCACTGCTGAAAAGTAACAATGAAAAATCGATCACTGCTGAAAGTAACAATGACAATTCTATCAGTGCTGAAAATGACATTATTTCCTGACAAAGTTAAATCACTACTGAATTAAAAACAGTTACAACTAAGAACTCCACCATGGCTGAAATAAGAATTTTATCTCTGATGAAAGTAAGTAACAGAAAACTACTGGTACATGTAAGAAAATTTATCACCACTGAATATAACATTTTCATATCTGGATTTTGTTATACTGTAAAGAAACAATGGCTTATACACTAGATTCGATTACAACACAGATACTAAGATACATCACGATAAATATAAGAATTTCACATAAGAATTTATTCCTACACTATGGCCATTTCACATTATCATTTAGATTCTAAAGCATGACAGTTCTGTTACGCTTTTCACAGGACGGAGCTACAACTTATACACACAGCATTTTCAAATGGCATTTGTGAAATGTCTTACAGTGAGCTATTTCAGATAGTGTTCATTACATGTTTTACATCAAGCGATTTCAACTTGTATTCATACACTGTTTTGAAGCCAGCAATTTCAGATGACATTCACTGAGTGTCTAACAGTCAGCCATGTCAATTGGTATTCACTATATGATGTGTCTCATATCAAGAAATTCCAACAAGTATTCATAAAATGTCTTAAGATAAGCAATTTCAAATAATATTCAAATAATTTTTATTGTAAGTATGTATATATATATATAGACAGATATATCTACTGGCCTGGCAAAAGCTGATTAATGCTTATCCTTTAAAAATTACAACCAAGCAGAATCTGCTGGATACTCAAAATCCTACTTGTACTAAGTGAAATATGACACGTTTCTTAAACAGGTCAGACTGAAAAATTAATGACTATTTGCATTAACAATGTACATAAAGACAGCAATAAATACATGTAAGATAAACTTAGCTACAATACCTACAGAAATCATTATATGGTGCAAATGCAAATTAAGATATACAAATACATGTAATATTCAATACAGTGGAACTTCAATGTTAAGAAATCGAAGGAACCAGGGCTTTCATGTCTTACTATCAGAATTTCTTAATATCAAACAGAAACCATAAAACAAAGGGGGGTGGGGGAGAGGGAACCCATATATTGACATCGTTACCGTTAATTATTTCCCCTGATATGGGTCCCCTTACAAAGCCTCCGTGTGCATTTTGCACATAAAAATGTCTAACAATAACACATTTTAAACAATGAAATACTGAAACTAATAGACTACTGAACGATACGTTTCACTCTGCACTGAAAGCTAGAGTAATGTGCTGCAGTGTGTAGGCTAAACAATAAACACAGTTTAACTAATGACCGCTCCCAGACCATTGTCTGTGCTTGTCAGATCTATGATATCGCAAAACATTCCTTATCACAGTAAAGATTACTCCTCATTTCCCCCACCCCGCATGCCCTGGCCAAAACTGCTTTACTTTCACCTGCGTGGACAAAGAAACACCGCCCCTACCCCAGGTTGTTTTACCTGGGCCTAGTCTATTGCATAAGTATCATGCAAATGTTGTCTCGCCTTCAATGATCAGTCAGTAATCGGAGCTGGCGGGCATTGTTAGGAGTGACTGAAAAGCTGGTAGCACACAGTTTAACCATCTTCGGCACACCGCCACATGATTTTACTTGACACTTTCTAGGAAAATTATTTCTTTACAATCGAAATCGGGAGGATTGGCATTTCGCACATTCCGAGATTTTATTAGAAGAAAGAATAAAGAAATAAAACAGGACTGCATATTCTTTTCTTTATTACTGAAATTTCGCAACATCCAATTTTGTAACATCAGAGTTTCACTGTAATAATCATATACCTAAAAACAAAGAATTCACACTTGTGGGTTCAACAAAATAATCTATTTAAACTGGTACTTTTGAAATACATACATTGAATTTACACTTTACCTTGCATTCACTGCAAAAGTAAAATATTTGTGTCTTGTTGTAAAAACTCTAAAAAAAAAAAAAATGACAGAAAATAAAATGAGATATATTTCAATAAATTTAAATAAAGGGAAGAAAAAAGAAAAGAAAAGTGTTTTTGACTCAAGTCTTTTGATCGTGCTGGGTATATGATTTTGATAAAATAAGACGACATAAAAGGTGCGAAAATATAAAAAAAAAACTATACAGACCCAGAGATTTATCATGCAGTTATCACAGTGTAATAAAACTTATAAAAAAAAATACATCTACATGTCATGCTGTTAATAAAGCAAATTGTCTGGCAGCGATCAAACGCGACTGTCATACTGACATACATGTAACTGACCTCAGTCAAATCTTTCTGAGAGTTAAGTAAGAGCATCTGAAAATCTGAAAACTTAATAAAGAAAGTGTCATAATTCTGACAGTGTCGTTACAAATGAACTCTGAACCTACTTTGTTGTTTTTTCTTTATAAGTTCAGGCCAAATCTATTCCCTATGACTGCCATTAACAGACACCAAGATCAGTACATCCTCTTTTGGAAAATAGATGGAAAGAGAGACAAGAGTTGAGACCAAAGATGAATTGGAAAGAGATAGTAATGATAGATCTGAACCTTATTCACACAAAATGGAGTGATGTCCCTCCGCGAAATTGGTAAAAGAGGCAGGTGCGAACCAAAAGATGAACTGGAAAATGAGAGTAATGAAAGATCTGTAACTTGTCCACATAAAATGGAGTGATAACCCTATGCTGGCCACAGTGATGGTTACCTCATGGGTCTGAAGATGAGCCTTGAAGTCTAAATCTAAATAAGCTATCACTATTAGATTTGCATGTACATAACCCATGTGATAGTTTCCCTTTACAATCTTTGATCCTCCAATCTATATCTTTGATATACTTTTAAACTTGTAAACGTATTCAATCATGCCAGGCACAATATAGCCGTAATTGTGCTTATGCGCCGTCACAATACAGTGAATTGCTGCATCTCCTTATGTCCCCTCAACATGGAAATTGACGTGGTTTGTGCTATTTACCCTTTCAATGCAATAAAGAGGTCAAGAAAGAGTGCAGGCTTGACGACAGACCAGACTTCAACCAAATTGAGCCATACTGGGAAACTGGAAGTCAAGTCTGATAAAACAATTTTAAAGCTCTTCTGTTGCTGGAGAGTTAATGAAGAGGGGCCCCTAATGATTTATGCTGTTCAAACTGAGATGTCACTTGGCAATAGTGAAAACCTGTCACTTTTCAGTGTCAAGGAGTAACACATAGAATCCAGTATAGTTTGGAAAAAAAAAAACAACTGGCAGAAAGTGAGCAGAGAAAAAACAAGACCGACTCTAATAGTAAAGTTCAATAAAACTGCAGTTACACAATGTAGGGTATCACTGCCAAATGTTTTTATCAGCCTCAGTCTAATTTCTCAATTTCAACAGAAGAGACCAAAAAAAATTTTTAAATTTCCCAGTTGTTTCAGCATTTTTAGAACCCAACAAGTGAACACATTATGAAAAATACAATTTTTCAGGTACCTGCACATTTCAGGTTCCAGCAAATGCCACCACATCAGGCAAATTAAACTTGTAAAATTGATTGTGATAATAAAATGAGCTCTTGCCCATGTTATAGTTATCTCATCAGTGTTACATCTATAGGATCACTCCAGAAATTCAGAGCAGAGATTTCCTAATAAAGATAAATTGAAAACGGCAAGCTTGATGATACAGATGTCTCTGAAAATACATTGCAACAAAGTTAATAGCAGCTTTTGTTTTCCAGACCCTATCAAAACTGGAATATTTATCAACTGTTTCACTCGACCACATGTTACCACTGCAGAAAGGGAAATATTTCACAGCTAGACAGAACTGCATCTAACAACTGTGAAGGGATTATATAATGCCAAATTGCTAGTCAATTAATAGTGCTTGGCACAAACTATACCCTGTATAGTGTCAGCTTGAGCAGGCAGAAAAGATTTCTTGGAAAGATTTTGTAAACTGAAGGTGTTAGGACTGAAAAGTATTTCAGTCACATTTCACACATTTTCTACCAAGATTGAAAAATATCAGTGAAAGATTAACGATCGCAATTAAAGGTACAGACATCCAAACACTAGATTTTCATACCGTAACATGGAGTAGATAGAAAAGAATGATAGTTAAAAAAAAAAAATTTTTCCAAAAACACCCGAGTACTTTTTATCCCCGGCTCCACATTTGTAATCATATGCAAGCATAAAATCCTTCACAAAAATTTCACTTGTATTTTTGTCAGGTGAATAAAAAAGTTAGGAAGGTTAGACCACATTAATTTCTTTTATCCAAATCAAAAGGTTTAAGATATCTGCTTGACTGTCAACCCACCTACAACATCCACATTATTATCACAGCATTTTGACAAACTTAGCATCATGCCTTTCACAAGACAAGTCGTCACTGAGAAAGAGACCACAGAACATGAAGACAAGGTACCTACAGGTCATAAACCTTCTATCTGAGGTTTTGCAAAATATGAATTAGTATTTCAGTTTATATAGAGGATAAACAGTGTTTCATTTATATATATATACATATGTCTATATAAATATTTCCAGTCTATGTATGAATAGTGACATATTATACTTCACTTCTACAGGGGTTAGTAGCGTATTTCATTGACCAGCACGTTGTATATTTCATATATATTATATATGCATGTGCAAAAACTTTTGATAAGCGCGTTATCCTACACTGATAAGATAAAGGGAGGACTAATTTTCCAAAGAACAATAATTCAAGTCTAGGCTTGAATTTTCCTGGATTCTTCCCAATCCTTGTCTCACCCTACAAAAAAACTTCACCGTTAAATTCAGCTATTCCGATGACCAATTTATTCAGGTACATTGAAGGTACTTTCCCCAAAGCATTTTCTCTTATCAGCTCAAGACTGATGTCTGTGTACATGCATATTATGGAGACGAAATGCAGACAGTACTAAGTGATCCAATTCAAGTTTTGATGGTTCTGGTTTTTCTACGCCTTGCAACCTCCTCCAAGGTGGTAATCTCATCAAGTTCTAAGAAAACCTGTGGGTTTTTTTTATATATCCTTTGTATTATATATTGGTGGAATTAGACTTTGGACATATTTTTTTATCAATATTTTTGTTCCGAGACCAATTAGGAATAGAAAGCACTAGGTTGGCCTTGTAAGCATGGCAGGATACAACCCATTACAAAGAAAGAAAGAGAGAAAAATAGAAAGAAGATGGAAAAAAAGAAAGAAAGAGAAAGAAAGAAAGAGAAAGAAAGAGAGAAAGAAATGGTACCTCCACTTCACAGCATAGTAACCCCCCAAGAAAGAAACCTTGCAGCTACAATGCTTTAGAAAAACATAACCATGCTGACTACCAAGATGAATCTAGCCCACTCAGTATCGATTCTCAGAGAGCAATTCTTGTGGACTTGTGACAAATTCACAAAAAAGAGCAGCTAATTTATTATACAAAGCGTTTCCTGACAGGCACTTGTGGAATAGTTCACAAATATGTCCATTGATATATTTCTATGCAGATAACCACTGCCCAATGAAAAGACAGATAGATTAAAATCTTTTAAGTGTTGAGAACTTAATGAAAAATGACAAAACAAAGAGTTTATAATTAAAGCCAAACATGTATTCAGGGATGTCAAACTGTTTTCACAAAAAAGTCTGAAAATTTTGTCCCCCAGCCCACGATATTTTATCACGACGGTCTGGCGCTGTCCGGCTACGTAAGACTAAGACACTTTTAAAAAATCTAGAGTTTCATTATTTGAGAGAAGTTTGCAAGTTTTCACAAGATCCTGGGATGGGACAAAAAAATTATACATTAAGTGGAAATTCCAAGAACTAGAAAGATCCTACAGGCAGTGTCGTCATCATAATCATTAAGTGTAACTAGACTAGATCTATTTTCTAGACCTATGATCACGGACAAGTTACACTAGTGTTTCTAACATCATGGGCACATTATTTGTTGTTGTGAGTACTCTGATGTTCTGATTTTCCATCAACAACTCTCACGACTGCATGTTGTCGGGTGTGAGGAATTAAGCGCTACGAACTTCGATCTCGATTTCGAACAGCAGTTCGACTCTCGACCGAAGCACGCACAAAACTCTATTGTACTTCCGGTTTCACTGTCATCGTGTGGGATTTGTATCGCAAATTATTATGAAACAGCGAATGCCCTGTGGATTCAGTAAAAGTCAGCCATTGATTGGCTAAAAGTCAGCGATGACCAAAAAAGTTGGAAATCCGACTAAAGTCGGAAGTTTGACATCCCTGTGTATTACATAATATTCACATTCACTTCATAGATTTATTACTTTCTTGCAATCTATTTAACCAAAACAAACAAACAAACAAACAAAAAACAGCAAATGACCAAGCAATAAATGTAAGGTTTTATATGTACTAAATCTAAGACAAAACCCATTTGCCAACCAACTTCATCTCTAAGGCAGTTTCAAGATTAAAAAAAAAAACATACCATGTAATCATAACTGTAAAACAGCACAAACTGATATAAATCCTCTTCAATTTGACAGACTGACATATCATGAAATCTTGTGTCCAGAGCAAAAAAAAAAGTTAAAATTTCTGCTTTGGCTTACAGCCATGCTCAGGTATTTCGAGACATTGAGAAGCATTATATATCTGCATTATATAATATCTGCATAACCGAAACCCATTTTGCTGAAACATCTAAAATACGTGAAAGATCTTAAAATACTGAGAATGATGGCTAATAAAGTCGCAACTGGCCAAATTACATGACACATCAGGCTGCTATGTCACTGACAAAATATATGTCCCTCTACAATATCTAAAATCTTCAAATCACGTGACAATAATTCAGGCAAATGTGGCACCATCACAAATATCAATTTACTGGCCATCACAGACTTTGTCAACGCAATGTCTTTTCCTTAACACAGAATATCAAGGTTTAGAATATACCCAAACATAGGGTACACAGGCAGCTCTGAGATTACTGTCCTGTAGAGGAAAGTCTAATGAGAGGTCACACTGCACTCTCACACTGAACTTTACTACCTCGGACTTCATCGATAACCACAGAGCTTGCCAGCTCTAGGTTCCAGTCCAAAGTCTCCAGAAGGCGTTGGCAAGATGTTCGTGGTGCCACACCCAACCGAAACAACTGTTCTACTTTCAGATATTTAACCGCGCTGTCAACGTCCCAATGCATTGTGGACAAGGCTGTGTAGCACTCATCATCTGTCACACCAATCACCTGATTCTGCACCATCGAGATTCTGTCCCTGGGGGAAGATCCTAAGAAGGTCCCCTCTTCCTCCTCCACTGCCGTTTTTCTGGGAGATTGGATGGGTCGCGGTTTGGATGGGGAAGAGCCTGTAGACCTATGGGATTGACTGTAACCATGGTAATGAGGCTGATGCCTGGGAGATGATCCAGCCGAACCTGTACTTCCTACACTAGATTTGGAGGAAGAGGACATGTTTGATAAAGATCTCTGGACAATGTCTCGGCTCATCAGCCCAGTGATGTTCTGATAATCCCGGGCATCTGATCTTTCGTCCCTGTTGTCAAAGGCTGAATTGATCACAAACGGCTTTACAGCGGCGGTGGATTTTTCTGATGGGGATCTGTCGCGGCGCTGGGGGGAAGGCAGCTCCTGTTGGTTGATGGATGGGATGAGGAAATAGTGGGTGTGGCTCAGCTGTTGTCCATCCTGCTTCAAAGGCAGGATGTAAGGTTTCTCCGGGGAGCTTTTGCTTTTGGCATTTTGTGCACTGTTTTGGTAAGTTCTTGGCGGAAGAGGGGGTGGTCCATCATTCCCAGCATCATTGTTGTCTTGGATATTCATGTTTTGGATGGACGATTCGTCAAAGTCATCATCAAAATCATCATCCCAGGTAGTATCACTGAATGCTGAGCTGTAGGCATAAGTCTCTGTAGTGGACATATATATCTGATCATTGTTATTACTAACTTGTGAATGGTATGACATACTGGTGTCTCTAACCTCCCGGGTATTTGAATAATGACCTGTGCTGAGTGACTCTGTATTATATTTGTTTTCATCTGGCACATCATCGTACTTCGGCAAAGTTTTGGGTATTGTGGGATCAGTTTTACTATGATCTCCATCTGTTTTCATATCGCTGGAGTCAGTATCTTCATAGGGTACTGAGTCATAAAATGGAGAAATACTTGTCTTGGATGCTGGAGTTGACACTGAGTGTTTCTTGCTCATATTCTCCACAAGGCTTGACTCTTTGTCCAGACCTCGGTGACTTGTCAGGTTGCTTTTCAATGCATCATTTAACCAGTCAAAAGCTTTCTCAGTTTTGGCCTTTTCGGGATCTTGGGAAGTTGTGGTTGCTTGATTGGCAGAAGTGGCCATGGGTTTTAGGACATTGTGCAATGCACCTTGAGGAGGGTGAAATGGATTTGAGGGAGGAGCTCTTGTGCCTATACTGTGGTGGGATAGTCTTGGGGGTGGGGGCAGTTTGAGTGGCAAGTTCACAGATTTGCTTCTTGTGTCTCCAGCTGCAGACAAGACCACATTTTGTAAATGCTCTTTGAAGTTTGGGTCAAATCCGGGCAGTCTTTCTGGGCCACTGAGTCTCGAACCTGGACCACCACATGATCTGTTCTGGGATAAACTGGCTAGCACTTGGCTCTGAGTATCAGCAGATCTGACACCTTGAAAACCTTGATATTGCACATCTTCACCGGGAGGTTCGCAGTACAGCAGACCACCTGAGCTGGCTTGAGTATTGGTGATGCCATAAGTACCAACTGTCACTGGGTTGCCCTGTGACAGAACAGCTGCACTGGCTTGATTTTGATATAGAGATGGCGATACATTGCCGGAGCTCTGACTAGAATCATGGCCACTCTGGTTTCCCGACCTTGGTGGGTTGGCAGATGTTCCCAGCAGGTGTTGCTGGCTCTGTGTCTGTGATGTGGATGAGGATGACGAGATGGTGGATGATGCTAAGAATACTCCAGGAGAATCCAAACTCCCCAGGATTTCTGAATCTGATTTATAACCTGAGCTGGTACTGTCTCTTTTGCCCCAACTGCCCCTGGAAGCACTGCTGAACAAATGGAAACGTGCATTTACATCAAATGGATCTGGTTCTCCATTACCAAAGAGAGGGGCTGGAAGATCAACATTTCCGTAGTGTGTCTGGTTGGAGGTAGAGCAAAGAGAATCAAAGATATTGAGTTCTGCACTCAAGTTCTTTGCACTGCTTTGCTTGTCGTCTTGTGGTGAAGTGGTGAGATCAATTAAGGGTGCATCATCCACGGCCTTAGAAGCTTTCTCTGTATCCACACTGAGAAAAAAAAAATTACAACACTCTTGATTTGTGAAATTGCATTGAAAAGCAAATAAAATATGAGACAAAACCCATGAGCTTCTCATGATGCTATGTCGTAAGCTTAATTGACACAGGTCTGAACTTTTTGTCAATCTATGTGAGCAAACACTCTAACACAGAATGAATAAATGATTTTGACAATAAGCATCAATTACTCTCCCATAACTCTTTTTTGCTTGTCTTCCCCCCTAAAAATCAACATGTGTCCCTATAATTTGGAGAAGTTTTAAATACTGATCAAACCGATATTATTATCCTGCAACTTAAAACGTTTGGCAAACACGCGCACCTTGGTATTGGTATTTTGAATGATTTAACTGAATGTTGCTCAAAGAAAACATGTTTGGTGTTTTGAACGTGTCATTCTATCGAACATACAATTCGGATCAAACACTCTCGTGAGCTTACTATTCAATTATTATCGCCTTTTCATAATAACGTCAAACATAGTGAGCTTTCTTCAGCTTTATGTAAGTAGAAACACAGATCTTTATGCAACAATACTGTGTGCCAAATTTCATATGGATACATTCAGTAGTTTTTGAGTCCACAAACCTTTTGTGGGTTTTGTTTCAGATTTAGAGTATAGATGACAATATATTCTGATTTAAAAAGATTTTGGAGACCATTATGCAGAACTGGGTAATTTATATTTAACTGTCAAGTCATTGCCTTGTACCAGGAACATGCTGGCTGATGGCCAATGTCCAGAAATGAGAAATAGGGAAAAAAGTGTCACCAAAAAAAAAAATTCAAGAGCAAGAAGGTAAAATGAAAAAAATAAGTTTGTTTGTGGAGTTTGTGTGCATCTCTGTATGTGTATGGTTGTATATGTGCTTGCATGCATCTATGCAACAGAAAGTACATGCAAACAATTTGTAACTCCAGAAATGGATATGTTTGGTACAATTGGCTGGACTCTTCTCAATGTTACTCAACATCAGAAGTAATTCAGTGTCTGGCTAATTTGAATTAAAGGATTATCTTCATCTCTTTCTTGATAAGAAATACTTCAACATTAAACCAAATTCATCTTAAGCCTAATTTCAAAGTTATGGGGTATATACCTTATGTTCTTTTTTGATGTGGGGCTCTGTGCAGCAACTTGTGGTCCTGGGGGACGTCGTGGTGGTTCTTTCTTACGGTTGGCATGGTGCTGCATTGGCACCTGTCGCTGGCGGCCAGGGTCTGGACTAGACTGCTTTTGACTCGACTCATTCTTCAGTTTGTTGTAGTTGAATTGAGAACTGCCAGTTTGCACTGAGTGGAATCAAATTTAGAATTAGATTCCTATGGTAGTTGGTGCAAAAAGCTTCTCAAATTTCAAATTTTTCACAAATTTAATGCAATCTACAAGCAATTCACTAGCAAAACATGAAATTTCAGCAATAGCCCACAGACTTCAAAAATAGGGATTATCAAAGTAATATCATGGCATTTAGCATATCAATGATTACAACTTTTGTTAAGAAAATCCACAAGATGTCTCAACAAAAAAAAAGTGATATGCAAAAAATAAATAAAAACTTATAAAACAAATAAATAAACAAAAAAACAAACAAACAAATAAATAAATAAATGAATAAAGTGGCTTTAGCTGGGAAACACAAAAAAGTGGACAACTGACACTTAATCAAATAAAGCAAAGAGCTATCTTTAGTGTCCCTAGTAAGTATTGGGATAGATATTAAACTTACATCCAAATAGCTGTGTCTTAATACATTGGCAATCATATGCATATAGATAGGTATTATTTAAATTTAAACCTGAAATTCAGTGATATCAAAATTGCTTTGGAAAAGCAGTCACTGTGTTGATTAAAGCCGTGTTTAAACAAAAAAAAAGAAAAGAAAAAAATTAGTTTTCTTTGATCTTCCAGTCCTTTTCCCTTTTTGCCCACACAAACAGATCAGCATACAAAAGTCAAGACACACCGTCTCTGCTTTTGCTCTGACTGTTTTTCCTCACTAAACTTTCATCCCTGCATCACAATCATTTTTTTCTCTTCCCATATATTAGTTTATACTAACAGTCAACATCCGAAATTTTAAGAATGATAACGGGACACATTCTACACTAAATACTGTGGCTCTAAGGTATTCCAAATTGCACCATGTCTGTAATAAACATTCTGTTCAAACTGGTCTGCACACTTATTCTGTGTGGAAAATAAAATCAAATGAGCAAACAGTTGGGAAATAATTACATTTTGAACGCAGTTGAGAAGCAAGTCCTTCATCCTCTTCCAGTAAATCAGGTGGATCCATCGGATTTCTGAGGTACACCCTGTCAGACAAGAAGCCAACAAAACATTGCTGATATGTGAGATCTTGGCTGTCAATATTTCAGACTGATTTCTATATGAGAAGTGACACTATGAGATCAGGCTCTCATCAAACTGAGGTGACCGGAGAAAGCACATTCTTTTTCGCAGTGAATAAATTTCAATACAATTTTTTTTTTTGTACAAAAACCCTCTATGTCCATTTATTTCACAGTAAAATTTGCCGAAATATATCCACCACTTACACACTATGTATGCTCAAATCATGATGCTACATTATTACATTTTTCTTCAACATATTTCTGGTTTGCTAAAACATGGTGAACTAATGTGATTTCTCCTAGCTTTCTTTATTACACATCAAGGATGTCAAGAAACAAATCTGGTAAAATCTGGTATGATTATACACAGGCCATGCCATTTTGAAAACCAGATATAAAGTTAAGTTAAAAATAAAATACAAATTAAAGGCCCTCTGAGACTGAAGAGCTATTAATTTTTCTGTATATTTCTATAACATGAAACTTGTACAAAAAATATGGATTTGTTGAGCTAACTACACTGCAGCAGCATAATCTTTGTTGACCTGCCTATTGACCAATATGACAATTCAGACATCCTCTGCCTAATATGGGTAATGTGCTCAGAAAGCTCAGAATCAGGTCATCAGCTAAGCCTGGCACTGATATTATGATGGTGGCACTTACTCGTCAATTTCCCCTGGGTCTCCCCAGTTGTTGCCTGCAATGTCACCATGGCCGGTATGAATAAAGCTGTTCTTCAATGGCACACTGATATCAGCACCTAAGAGAAATCAGAGAGAAGGATTATGCATTATGTTTGAAACATCTAGTACAATCAGCTACAAAAAAAAATACATAGAGCAAATTTGATCAAATAAGCTATCTGTTTTGATAACTACATATTATAATGATATGATAGGTGTCTCATTCATTAGGTCCTCCAAAAAACCATCTTACAAAGCAGTCAGAGACAACTGTACAAGTGGAAGACAATAGAAGAGATGGAAATTCAACATCCTCGACAGTGCAAAAGCCATTTTAAAATGCTTTACTGTCAAGAATGAATGGACTGACATGCTGAACCACAATAGCCATCCAGTCCGAGTTGAATCAGTTCTACTATTTCCACTGAGTGACAAAGACCCCAGTTTAACTCAACAAAAGAGAGTCGTCCTGAGTCGGTTGCAATGCAAAAAGAAATTACCATTCCTAAGGAGCTATCTCTTCAGTATAGGCACAGCAGACTCCCCAACTTGCCCTGTCTGAAACACCATCGGCTGCAGTGGTAACAGGTCCAACATCAGTACCAACACTAGTCTTCCATTACTACCAACAGTGACACAAACAGCATGACAGTAGCAGCAAATGCCAACATCACATACAACCTACAACATATCCTGTCGCTGTACAGGGACAGCTCCCTTGTCTGTTGAGCATTATGGGACACACTGAAAACCATAACAAGTGTGATCCATGACTGTGGACTCTTAAGCCTGTGGTATACAGTGACATGATGACACTCTGCACTCTGGCCAATAACAACAACAACAACAAAAATATCTCGGAATAGACTGGAATGGGCCTGGCTGAATACCAAACAGTAATGGAAAACAAAGAGACTTGGAAGACATTGGTGGTTTCAATTCTACAGGTGGCCTTACTGCTTTAGAGGCACTTAAACAATATCAGCAGAAGTCAAAGAAATACCACCACAACTGATGTGTTAATGAAATGGATGAGCTAGTACGGTGTTGAATAAAAACTTAAACAAATGAAAGAAATATAAAAGAAAAAAAGATAGACACATAGACAGAAAGAAAGAAACAAAGAAAGAAAGAACAAAACAAAAACAGAAAGAAAGAAAAGAAGAAGAAAAAAAAGAGAGACAAAAGAAGGAAGAAAAAAAAATAGGAAAAGAAAATAAGAATGAAAGATTTGAAAGAACATGAAGTAGCTGTGTGCCATTCCAACAGCAGCCGCCCTGCTTTTTTCCCCACACCTCAAAGCTTGCTTTATTTGTCTTCACTGTTCCTTTGCTAACTCTCTTACTCTCTTTCTTTCTCTTTATGTCTCTCGTATTATTCTGTCCTGTGACGACAACGGATCATTGCTACAAGTTTATCAATCTGGGCACATCTGTACCAGCAGGAATTAACTGGCTCTCTCTCTTTCCCTTGCTCTCACTCATTTGTCTTCCTCACTCATTTTTGTTTTCTTCCCTCCCCTCTTCTTTTTCTCCTAACATTCCTGTATCAACTGCTTTCTCCATTCCTCAATCCACTATCCATCTCCTCTCTCTCACCCCCTCCTTCCTCCATCCATTCATCCACACATCCATCCATCATCCATTCACCATACATCTATCTATCCATACACTCATCCATCCATCATTCCCCCCACCCCTCCCATCTATTTTTCTTTCCTTCCTTCCATTCACCCATCCCTTTATCGATCGATCGATCGATCCATCCATCCATCCATCCATCCATCCATCCATCCATCCATCCATCCATCCATCCATCCATCCAACCTACTTTCCATCCATCCACCTCACTGTCCATGCCTTTCACCATGCCAATGTGTTAATCTTCGTAAAGGTTCACCATCAATAATTCAGACTCCCCAATACTCATTCTACACCATCCCTTCCCCAAGCTAGCCAAATGTTGCCAACACGTTGGGGATATTCCACACAATCAATACTCCAACCTCTGCTAGATCCCTTTACTTCAGCACAAACCAGACTTCACACTCCTTAAATGACTACAGCTCTATGGCTGTTCACAGGAACCTCAGGGAGCCAAACATCACCAAATGTTCAAATAATGGAAATATAAACAGCACTGAGTGATAAATTTACCTTTGAAATAATTGCCATTTTTTATTGTAGACTATGTGTTTTGGTATGGAAGAAAATAGACTTCCATCTATTTTGGGGGCAATGAAGGAATAGACAGCACAAAGCTAGCCTTGTAAATATAATAGAATCCAATCTATACTATAAATCTACAACAAAACCCATAAATGGCTTATGGACTCAAAAACTGCTGAATGTATACATCTGAAATTAAGCACACAACATTACTGCATAAAGATCTGTGTTTCTACTTACACAAACCTGAAAAAAGTTTATTATGTATGGCATTATTCTAAACAGGGATAATAACTGAATCATAACTTTGCAAGGGTGTTTGATCCGAATTTTACATTCAGTAGAATGACACATTTTGTTATTGTTTTTCCGCTTCTGCTCACAGAGCATCCAGAACACTAAACACATTTTCTTTGAGTAACATTCATTTAGTTGATCATCCAAATTACCACCATCGAGATGCGTCCACTTGCCGTAGACTTTGGGCCGGCCACAGGGCAGTGTCAGATTGTCCTATATTTCAAAAATCTCCTACGAAGGCTGTGGGCTCTCTACTAGTGATACCAAAAAAAAAGGAGCAGGGAAAATGAACAACACCAAATGTATTTCCGCTCCTAGTTCATGTATATGCAACGCTATCCATGTCCTGTGTAAAAGTACACAATACATTTCCAGCTAATTTTAAATTATTAAGCAATGAACAAGACCAAAAAAATTCAAACATTACATCACCCACCACAACAGTATCATTCCACAGCAATACATAATAACATATAACTGTCTCCAGGTGTAACAATGTCAAATTGAAGAGAGTCTCCTCAAAGCCAGACTAATTTCCTCACAATGAAGTCTTTTCTTGTAACTGAGAAATATATAACATCACTCACAGTGAAGTGAAACTGCATTTGAAATATTTTTCTCAAACACACTCCTCCCTTCCCAACAATGTTGTTGATCATTCCAGTACACTGACTGCTGTTACTATCAAGTCAATTTGTGGACTGTGTCCTTCAAACAGATTATTATCTTCCTTTCAACACCAAATCATAAGGTATTTTCTTCACAAGACTATATTAATTTTAAATCATGTCATATTGCCCAGTATTATCTTCACGAAGAAAGCTACACATCAGACGTGACACAATGAACTCAGGTGTTTGACAAGCTGAGCCGACAGGAGAAATCACAATTTTCTCAACAGTGGGTGAATATTTAATCCAAATTATTCTTTGGCACAAAAACCTTCTGTGTCCATATGAAAATGTATGTCAAATTTCTGAAACATAATGAGTCAAAGTCCAAAAACTGTGATTTGGTGACATGACCTAAATGAGGATTTATAAGAATTAATGTAAGTGATCGATCAATTTCTCACTAAATTCAGCTAAAGCAGCTGATCCCCATCATCTTTAATTGCCACAATTTCCACTTTAATTCAAGGTAGAACTAAGACCTTTTCACCATCAGAAAAGGAAATAAATAAGTTTTAATGTGATACCAATAACTCAATATGCCTAAAAAACTGATCAGCATCTGATTTCATTGGGTTGCATCTAATATATTGAGATTACAGTGACAGAGGACATCTATCATGTAAATCTTATCTTCATTTCAATGTCATACCAAGCATATGTATTCTGTCATATTGCGAGATATGTCCTTTAAAGCAAGATGATTACGATATTTAAGGTAGTACTTTATCATGATAGGGACAGTTGGTTGACAATAAACAACTGTTAAGCTGACAATTAGGGGATGTAGCCTGTGATATTATCTCATGGGTGGCAATCATTTCACTGACCGAACCTGCCATATTATCTTTCAACTGGATCACAGATAATGAACCACAACTATGTGTGATCATTTTAAAAACAAAGAGATAGAGAGAGAGAAACTGAGATGGAAAGAAAGAAAGATAGAAAGAAAGAAAGAAAGAAGCTCACCCTAAGAACACACTGAGGAACTGTCTAAAAGCTTGAAATGTTATCATTAATACATGGAAAGTCGTCACTGTTGATGACTAGTTGTCATGATAGTTGCACATTTTGGGCATCAGTGCAACTGGGTAAAACAGAAAAATGAACATGTAAAAGGAGAGCCAATTTCACTTAACATATTATTGCTAAATAATAATTATTGAAATAATTTCTGTTTAATAATTCCATGCACACTCCATTGTTAGACACAGAAGGAACCACAAAACCAAAAATCCAATCAAATATTTCCCTGCTAAACATAGAAAAAAAAAAAGGAAAAAAAAAAGTTCCATTGCTAAGAAGTGATGGAAATAAGCAACCTGTAAAACACTAAGAGCCTGTTTCCATCAAAACAGTTCACTGCTATATAGTGAACAACGAGAACTTGATGTCTTCACTAAAAAACTTCACTGTTATATAGTGAAAAACAAGCACCCGATGTCTCCATCTGAAAGAAAACTTTTATGGTGAAAGAAGGAGGCAATGTATACCTCCACCATTAAACTCCACAGTTATACAGTGAAAAACAAACAACCTCTGTCTCCATCAGTCAGGCCAGACTAATGGTAAACAGTAAAAAATACAAGACAACTTATGTCTCCATCAAGCATTTCACTATTAAACAATGAAAAACAAGCAAATTGTGTCTCCATCCAAAACACTTCCCTGACTATGCAGTGAAAAAAAAAAAAAAAAAACAATCTATATTCCTGTCAAACAGTTCACTGATATACAGAGACAAAAAATAAACAATCCATGTCTCCATCAAAAATACAGGAGAAAAAAAAAACACAGCAAAAAAAATTGTCCACTTGTAAAACATATCAGTGTTAATTATTAAAAAATTGAAAAAAAAATATTATCTATGTCACCATCAAGCAACCCACTTTTTATAAATGATGAGAGAAACAAGCAGATTTTATCAAAACACTGCAATGTTAAACAGTGGCAAAAAAATAAGCAAACTTTGTCCCACCAAATACTATGTGATGCAAAACTAGTGATCTGTGTCACAATCAAACATCTCCCTGTGGAGTATAAGAATACTAACATATCTTAGATTTCCAGCATTACAAATGAAACAACTGTTAGCCCTCAGTATTCACCATGCCAAGGATGAGATCTAACATGAGAAGGAACGTTCTACTGCCGAGTCTCAGCAGACCCCAAAAAAATGTGGTAATGCTGATCTAAAACCAGGACAGGCATCTATTGATTTCTTCCTGTCCGCAGCCAGCGGGTTTAAACCCCATCTATAATGTATATCTGTCGTCCCAGTCCCAGCAACAGTTTTCAAACTGCCTCCTTGAAAGACCATCTAAATTCTGTCTAGTATGACAGTTGTTGCGACAGAGCTTCTTTAAACTATTTTCTGCATAGGTCACACTGTATTCCACATAATTTACATTCTATGACAATGAATGTTTCAAAACTCTACTCAGATAGGTTGTGTAAACTCCACCTAACATGGCAGTTGTGGCCAAAAGAGATACTCAGTCTATTTTCTGGGAAAGTCTTACTGGTGTGTATCACATAATTTTGGTCCATAATGAAGGTTTTCAAATCTTATCTCAGCATAATCTGATTGATGCTGTCATTCTTTCTTTTTGTACCAACATCACGGTATAATAACACAGGACAAAATTACTGCTTATCTGATCTACTATGTGAAGTTCATCTTTCAATACCTGTTTTCTGTCAGTTCATAAATTAGGTATAACTGTTATCAATGGATTAAAGCAACTTTCTGGAACATTACAAATATGGTATCTCATGCACTTTAAATGTCAGAAACTGACAGAGGCCATGTTTTCTTTCTTTTTTTGTAATAAGCTTTATGTTCCTTCTGGATTTACTGTTTATAATTTCTAGCTGACATGCAGCTCATAAAAAAACTGAAAATAGCTGAATCCACTAGAATCACACAAGTTGTAGAAAGAGAAAAACAGAAAACAAAAAAAATAGCATCTCACTGCTTTTCTTTCTTTATTGCTGTAGGGATGGGCAACAGAGACCGTTATTGTCACACCATGTTTTACACCCCAAGTCATTTTATCAAGTCTGTGATTTCCCCGTGATAGTCCCAAGCTTCCTCATTCACCTATCCTCCCACTCTATTGTTTGTTTCCACAAGAACATCAAACCAATGAACCGTTTTTTCAGCCAGCTAAGTTACTTCCCTCTACCCGTACAAGAGTATAATACACACATTGTAACAGTCTGTATATGTCTTTCAACCCCCTAGAGGCAGTTATCTTGTAAGCATTGGAAAGACACTTCTGCACCTGTTATTTAAAATGTAACAAAAAATTGTGAAAAAAATTATGAAACTGAGAGAAAAAAACATTTTCATCACACACTAAAATTGTTTTTCAGAATTTTTGTTCCTTGCAATTCAAATAACAAGACAAAAGTGATTTTTAGCTTCCTTACAATGCTTGTCATTTATACTACCTCTTGTACTTGACAAAGGACAGAAGTTTGGGTGATGGATTCAAATGGTTCATTGTTTTAAGAGGTTAGAAAAAAACTGACAGGAGCAGGTTCCATAACAACATGCTGTGCAGTCCCCTAGGCAACAGAACTCAACAGAACATCCCTACTGACATGTTTCTTTAGTGGTTACTTTGAACAGATCAATAATTTCTGAGCACTTTCATTTCATTTGAGGACTTGAAGACATCTGTTTATCACACAAACATCTGATCACACTTTTTGTTTATTAGACTGAGGAAGTAAAAGAAAACATTGATATGAACAGGCTCCATAGTCACGTGTACTGTCTACCTGAGAGAGTTTGGTGGCATGTTTTCCCTATCACTAACTGCTTTGTACAGAGCAACAATTTCTGAGCACTTTGATTTCAAACAAATATTTGACAGAGGCTAGGATACATCATCTGGTTAGTGGATATGCAATTAATCCTAAAAATATCAACAGAACTTACAGCACTACCCGGATTTCTATATTATTGGATTACTATTCATCCTTAACAAGTGACAATTTAGGTGTATTGTTCGTCAGGCCTTGCACAAACCATCTTGAAAGGCACAGTAAGAGGACATACAGGAGAGACAAAGGTGGACGTGGGAAGAGAATACCCAAGAACAGGCAAATGGGATTGGCTGAATCCCAGAAGACAGTAGAGGACTGAGAGGACTATAGGAGGTTGGCGACTTCAGTTTCACTAGCGACCTATATCGCAATCAAACATCTCCATGTTAAGTATTGGAAAAACTTGTCATCTCCAATTCCCAACATTAGAAATTAAAAATTAAGTCTTCAGTATTCTGCATGTCAAGAATGGGTCTCATATGAGAAAGAGTGCTGGGCTGCCGAGTCTCAAAAGAGAAACAATTTGGCAATGCTGAGCTAGGACCAGGCTTCTTGTTCAAGGTATATGTAAATATGAAGTGAAGCAGCTAATACTTTGAGGTGATATCAGTTCCCCATGTTATAAGTATGTACGCTGTTTACAAGGGAACTCCACAACAAAGAGTATGATATGTGAATTTTTGTGATCAGATTGGGATCTTGACACTTGTAGAGTTAAAGTTACCTCCAAGTTTCCGCTGAATTTCTACAATCCCTCGTGGAAATGTCCCGATCTCCGTTGTCCGCCTGTTCTGTCCTTTCCACCAAAAGCGGTCCGATCTGTAATACAATGACAGACATGGATTAAGAAAATAAATAAATATTCCCTTTTTCTGACACTGGCGGGGAAGGGGGAAGGGGGGAGGGGGGAGGTGTTTTTTTTCTGATGATGATGATAATAACAATGATGTCAGGATAGACTGACCATGAACCCAGACTTCGACATGACTTTTCCCTAGAAAGAAAGGAGAGCTCCCTTGGCTGTAAGTTTAGATTTATATTGTTTAGCTCTCCTACAGCTAGCATAATCTACAATTGCCTGTCATATGCCAGCAATATGTACAGGGGCGATGCCATTTTGGAATTGAAATTATTTATTTCGGTGACATGATCATTTCAAATAAATCAAGTAAAAAATGGCTAGAAGTAAAAAATAATGGTAAAAACCTTTTTCTAGTTGTCTGGCTGCATGGCCAGAATGTTCACTCCATATATAAGCTAATATCATAAATGTATCATAAAAGTGGAGAGAAGCAAAAGCCACTCACTTTCCTGCAATGACACTGATGAGATCTCCAGCCTCAATCTTCAACTTTCCTTCTTCTGAGAAACTTTGTGTGGCCTTCACATTCTCTGGTCGGGCCTAGGGAAATAAAGAACAAAAACATATTTAACACTCTGCTTGCTGAGGATCTAAATCGATGATTGACAGCGTACCTATGAGTTCCCATAAACATGTAAAACGTTGATGATATCCATTTTCATTAGAAATTATGATTAAGATGACACCTTTTGTTTCTCCTGAACTCTCATAACTCAAGGGGTAAGATATTACATGCTTTCTACATCTTTTTAAACCACCTTGGCAAGAAAAGAGTTTAAAAAACATATAAACAAACCTTACAGCACAAGTATACAAGCAGCACAAAAGTTGAACCTGGGACACAAATTGGATACATTTTGTAAAACCAGGCCAGAGCAAAGTACACAGCTGACTCCAAACCATCCAATTTCATCTGTCATATCACCATCATGAAAATGTGGCATTGGGAAGATAAATATTAAAATGACATTTATCAGTGTGACTGACATATATCGACTCTAGGTTAATATGCCACCATTATATATAAGTTTTATTTTCTCCATAAATGTTTCAGTGTTTTGTAAACTCTGATTATCCTTCAAAAGGAGGCCACATGCTACCAACTGCAGCCAGTGGTTTCAGAGGGCAGGAGGTATGCCATGATCAAATAGCTAGGCATCTACCTCTTGATGAAAATGTTGCCCATTCAAATCCTAAAGACAGAACGGGAAAGACTAGAACTTGTCTTCTTTTCACTAGCTCAATATCCTCTGGCTTCTTGGGCAGGGAAGCCGGACATCTATCCTTCTCAGATGACATTGGAAATATTTCAAAGGGCTTAAATATATCTCACAGATGGTACATGGTAAAGAACCTTTGACAACAAAAGAACAATTGAAGAGTTGGAGGAGACACCACTGTCCAGGCAAAAATTAAAAGCACACTCCTTGTTAATTCATACTCCAAATTTCTTCTGACCGCACTGCGCATATTAACGTCGATATAACCATACCCGTCAGAGTGAATGCAATAATATTTAAGGAAAGGGAAATAATTCATTTTATGTCCTTAATGTCACTTTACGAGTTATTCCTCTTCAAGAACTCTCCATCCAACTGAAGCATCCAACTGGGAAAATCCGATCATGACACAAGCTGAGAGTGAGGGTTGGGGGATGAGAGAAATTACCTTCTGAGATGTTTCTATTTCAGATTTCACTTATGCAAGCAGCCTGAGGTGTTTCTATCATTAGATTTCACTTATGCATATAGCCTTAATGGACATCAGATGTAAATCCAGATATTTTCTGAAAGCCAGTATGGTTTTTTTTATTTTTTGATTGTTTGTAATGCTGTTTTGATGTCTAACCCATGTTTATATTCTATGAGGCCTGTTCATAGAAAATTAGAAGTTTGTTGTTTATATTCATTTAATCAGATCTAATTCTAACTGACGACCACGATCAGAACTGCTCTTCTGACCACTGTATACCAGCTGTCAATGCCATCATTCCACTAGAACAGTCGAAAATACCTATACTGAAGAGATGATTTTAAAAAAACTAGATGGGTGAAATATGAGCCAGGAATATGAGGCTCAAAAAGTTAATACATGTATAAAAGTGACATTTCTTAATGTGACTGATCAAGATGCTATCATCATATCAATCGAGATAACCACCCACAGGAGGTAAAGGTGAATTGATACCATAACCAAATCATCATATAAGAGTTTTATTTTCTCTGTAAATGAAATGTGTAAGTATTTCATAAACCCTGATCATGCTCCACGAGGACCCCATATGTTACTCACTGCAGCCAATGATTTTAGAGGGCAGGAGGTGTGCCATGATCAAACAGGCATCTACCTCTTGATGAAATGAAAGTGTCACCATTCAAATCCTAAAGCAGGAATAGGAAAGATTACAACTTGTTGTGTTTTCAGTAGCTCAACAGTCCCCTGGCTTCTTGAGTAGGGAGGTCTGACATCTACCCTTCTCAAATAACATTGAAAATATTTAAAACAGCATAAGTCTATCACACCTATCTAATCAAAGATATCAAGCAGCTCTTCACCCAACTAATGCAGAGGTTCCCAACCAGTGGGTTGTGAATCCCAAGGGGGTCACAACGCCTTGGTAGGGGGGGTCATGTAACCTAGCCAGAAGTGGCTTGGGCAAAAAATTAATGTCAATTCATCAGCTCCCTCTTCTATGCTCTTATATATTTCTTTTTGTTGTTTGTTTCAGTGCAATAACATAACAGAATTCCTGAATGAATTTTTGTTAGCTGTTTCTTTTTCTTTCATTCATAGAAAATAAAATGTAGAAAAAAAAAATCAAGCTGCTGATAGCAGTGGGTCGTGTGGGTTTCAAACTTTTGGGTAAAGGATCGTGACTACAAAAATGTTGGGAACCACTGAGCAAATGCATCCAACTGGAAAAATCTCATTATGACATTATCTAGCTGAAAGCTGGTGAAGAAGTAGGGAGGGAACTGAGGAAGGGAATTCCCTAGGGATTTGCCCTCTGAGCTATTTCTATTATTAGATTTCACTTATGCCTGCAGTCTTAATGGAAATCAGTTATAATTCCAGATATTTTCTGAAAACTAGTAATGGTGAGTTCTTTTCTTGTTTTGACTGTTTGTTAAGCTGGTTTTCAGTTTACATCATCTTGATATCTGACTCATGTTTATTTTCTATGGGGTCTCTTTGGAGACAATAAGAAGTCCCTTGTTCATATTCATTTAATCAGATCTGATTCCAGTTGAAGCCCATAATCAACAATGCACTTCTGATAACTTGATTACCTATTGTAAATGCTGTCTCTTCATTTGAAAAGTCGAATAAATTGTCTGCACTGATAGCCTGATTTCAAAACAGGACTGGTGAAATACAAGCCAGGAGTCTGAGGCTCACAAGGTTAATATGAGACTGACATTTTTTAATGTGACTGACACATATCAACTTGATTAACATGCTATCATCATATTGAGATAACTACCTGCATAAGCTTGAAAGCTGAATTAATACAATAACTGCATCATCATATTAAAAGTTACATTTTCTCTGCAAATATTTAACTGTTTTGTAAACTCTGATTATGCTTCATAACGACACCCATATGTTACTCATTGCAGCCACTGATTTTAGAGGGCAGAAGGTGTGCCATGATCAAACAGGCATCTACCTCTTGATGAAAGTACAACCCATTCAAATCCTAAAGAATGAATGGGAAATATTTAGAACTTGTCCTGTGTTCAATAGTCCAAGGGTCCTCTAGCATCTTAGGTAGATAAGTCTGACATCTAGCCTTCTCAAACAACACTGAAAATATTTAAAACGGTATATGTCTATCTTACCCGTCCAATCAAAGATATCAAACAGCTCTTCACCCAATTAATACAGGGGTTCCCAACCAGTGGGGCGCGCGACCCCCAAGGAGGTCACAACACCTTGGTAGGGGAGTCACGTAACCTAGCTAGAAGTGGCTTGGGAAAATTAATGTCAATTCATCCGTTACATCTTTTATGCTCTTACATATTTCTTTTTATTGTTTGTTTCAGTGCAAAAAAAAAATTGTGTTACAGCATTTTAATAACATTACAGAATTCCTGAATGAATTTTTTGTTAGATGTTTCTTTTCCTCTCATTTGTAGAAAATAAAATGTAAATCAAGCTGCTGATAGTAGTGAGTCATATGGGTTTCAAACTTTTGGGTAAAGGATTGTGACTACACAAATGTTAGTTTGAGCTAATGCATCCGACTGCGAAATCCCATTATAACATTATGTAGCTGGAAGCTGGTGAAGAAGGAGGCAGGAAACTGAGGGAGGGAATTGCCCTCTGAGATGTTTCTATTATTAGATTTCATTTATGCCTTAATGAAAATCAGTTATAATTCCAGATATTTTCTGAAAATTAGTATGGTTTGTTATTAGACTGTTTGTTAAGCTGGTTTTAAGTTTATATCATCTTGATGTCTGATCCATGTTTATTTTCTATGGGGTCTCTTCAGGGACAATTAGAAGTGTCCTGTTCATAGTCATTTAATCAGATCTAATTTTAATAGAAGCCCATAATTAACACTGCTCTTCTGACCACCTGTTTACCTGTTGTAAAAATCATTACTTCACTAAAACAGTCTACCTGCACTGAAAAGATGATTTAAAAACAAGACGAGTGAAATATGAACCAGGAGTCTGAGGTTCAAAAAGTTTATACATGTATTTCAAAGTGACTGACACGTATCAACTTGAGATTAACATGCTATCATCATATCTAGATAACCACCCGCAGGATGTTGAAAGGCAAATTAATACCCTAACCCTATCATCATATAAAAGTTTTATTTTCTCATTAATATTTAAGTGTTTTGTAAACTCTGATCATTCTTCAAGAGGACATGTACACCTAATACTTCTCATTCAGCCACTGAACTTAGAGGGCAGGAGGTGTGTCACGAGCAAACAACTGGGCATCTACCTCTTGATCAAACTGTCACCCATTTGAATTCTAAAGAAGGAATGGGAAGATTAGAACTTGTTTTGTGTTTAGTAGCTCAACAGTCCCCTGCCATCTTGGGCAGGGCAATCTGATATTTAAACATCTCAGATAACACTGAAAGTATTTCAAAGGGCCTAAGTGTATGTTATATAGATCTAGCTTATCAAAGAACCTTTGACAACTAAAGAATGACTGAAGAATAGGAGAAGATGCCACTGTCCAGCCAAAAATTTAAATCACACCCATATTAATTCTATCCCAAATTTCTTCTGACCACACTGGACATACATCTAAAGTCAACATAACCCTACTCTTAGGGCCAAATAGCTATAGAGTAAACACCCTATTTAAATAATAATAATCCATTTGATTTTCCTTGATGTACTTTAAAACTTGCAGTTATTTCTCCTGATAAGGCCTTCATCCACCTACCGCATGGAAAATCCCCTTGTAACACTATCTGATAAGAGCATGGAGTGGGAGATTGCCCACTGAGGTGTCTCTATCATTAGATCTAGATTTCACTTGTGCATGCAGTCTCAATGGAAATCAGGTACAATTCGATATATATTCTGAAACCTAGTATGGTGAGTTCTTTTTCTTTTTTCGACTATTTGTTAAGCCGTTTTAAGTTTATATCAGTTTGATATCAGATTCACGTTTATTTTTTATTCATATTTTCATAATGATTTAATCAGATCTGATTATAACTGATGCCCATAAGATCTGGATATCTGGATATCAATATTTTCCATGGATCTCTTCGAGATTCTTATGCATATCAACAGTACTATTCTGATTGTCTGCTTTCTTGCTGTAAATGCCACTTCACTGGAACATTCTAGATTAGAACCTTTACCATTAAAAATGGTTTTCATTTTTTTTTTTAAAATTTAAGACTGCAGACATGATTTCTCTTTTCTTTCCTATTGCTGCTTAATGCCTTCCAGAAGTTATTTTACATAGTTATGATATGTTTCAACAACATTATTTAAAGGGGTGGTAAGAAAAGGAGGGTTATTATACAGTATTATGTCAAGCTTGGTCTCAATGTCAATCAGTTTGTAAAGCACAGCAATGTCTGACTGTCTGTCTAGGTATGAAAAGATTACAAATATATATTGTATTTCATCACTTGGTGTGCAATGGGGACAATCATATTGATGCAACATTAAACACGATGGCTCAATGCTGTCTAAAATGAATATGAAATTGCCCTCAAAAGTCTATGGGAATGAAAAAATTTGAATATTACTGCTAAAACGAGGAACATTTTAGAAAACAATGGCAGAATGAAATATTCAGCTGACATCATGCTATCCAATTTCACCTGGAACATCAGCAAATATGGGAAAATCACACTGACAGATTTATTATTTAAATGAAATTTCCATGAGCAAAACATGCCTCAGGTTGATATCAACGAGAGCACACTACCATCACAAAATGGCAGTTCAGCATTTTCATTTTCACAGTGAAATTGGTTACAGTATTTCACAACCCTTGATTATTCTTGACATGGATTTCATACATTATTGTGTTACCCAGCAGTCTCTCTAGTCTGAGATACGCATGCATGCGATTTTGAAACCCAATTACTGTACTTTTCTGTCATACACGCCCACTTTGCAAAGAACATGGTGAAATGTACATCCCCCTGTACCCTTTCGATGCACATAGCAGAAATATAGCAGGGTTCATCCAAACATTCTTATAGGTATAAAAGATGTCAAGAAACAGCATCGCAACATAACAGAGAGCAAGTATGATAACAGACAATTTTCAAGATTGATTATGTTCAATTTGAGAAATCCGAAATAAATTTTGGCTTGCAAACTTTAACAACACTCTGGCAATCCCAGAAATTAATATGAAATAAATTAAGAAATAAATGTCCATTACAGTAAATGGATTTTAAAGGAAGGGAAATACTCTTATAGTTTTATCATTTGCTTCCATGCTGTGGAATTAAAGAGTAGTTTCCCTTGCTTGGGCACTGACTCATGAACTATACTAGTACTCCACTGGGAAAATCCTATAACTACGATTACAACAGCGACATTAACTCAAATGTGCTGTCTCTTTTTATAACTTCGAGCTGTCTGTTCTTATAACTTCACTGGGCTATAATTTTCACAAACTCGCCATGTAGTAGAGTTAGGCAGAAAAGTAACTCCATATATTTCTGAAAACAAGTATGGTAAGTTCTCTTCTTGTTTTGATTGTTTGTTAAGCTGTTTTTATTTACATCATTTTCAAATCTGACCTATCAATATTTTCCATATTTTCGAAAGTTTCCTGTTGACATTCATTTTATAAGACATCAGTACTCTACTGATCATAATATGTTTCTCTATAATAATTCACAAGAATACTCTGGATTACCAACAATGAAACCATTATTTTTTTTTAAAAAATAATTAAGAAGGTGGATATCACTTCTCTTTTCTTTGCTATTGTTGTCTCTCTGCTTGTACAAGAGATGAAAACTACACATGACATGCTTTTAACAAATCAATTGTGCAGTAACAACAACAACAACAGCAAAAGGGTTTCACTCTGCCAAGCTTGGTCTCAGACTCCATAGGAAATGTTTTCATATAAGTTTGTAAAGATACTTTTCCTCTTTGAGAAAACATGGTGAACTGTTACATCCTACTATGCGGAAAAATGCAGTAGTTTATGCAAATATTCTTCTAAAGGCATCAAAGAAGTTGGCTGGTAAATATCAGGTATGATGGTAAGACAAAGATTTTAAGGCAATTGTGCCTAATTTGACAAATCTGAAGTAAATTTTGGGAAAGTAACTCCAACAATCTTCTGTTGGTGGGGAGCAATCTAGCTGATTAAGAGCAAATCCACTGCAGTCAAGGGATTAAGGAGACGGAAAATAATTCAACTTGAATTCCATGCTAGGTAATAAACTAATGAGTAATATTCTGTTGTGCAACTTTTCACCCTGATTAAAATAATGTCAACTGTGAAAATCTGTTCATGACACTATCTGGTTAGGGAAAGTGTGATTAGACTTCAAGATGCAGTTATGCTCACAGCTTGACTGGACATCAGTAAAACAATCTCACACAGAATTTATTTTCTGAAGGCCAATACTGGTACAAGAAGTTCTTTTCTTGTCCCTGACTATTTATTTTTCAAGTTTATCTAATTCATCTACATGTCTGACCACCGATAGGATTTCTTCAGTGCCAATAACATGTTTGTTTATGTTCGTATGATGTCCTGTAAAATTCAGTCTATATTTCATCATGTGCATCAAGGAAAAATGCAGAGGAAGGACATGCTTGATTCTTTAATCCTTTGAAAGGAAGACGTAGACTTATCTAGATAAAAAGATATCAGAATGCCCATATCTATCCTTCTGGTATCTAAAATTAAAATCAAACGTAAATAAGTCACACAATATGTAAATTTCGAGAGTGTCCACGATCTCGATAGAGAGAAGAAAACAAAATAAGGAATTTCCATTCTCGCTGTTTTGAGTTTTGCAATATTGTTTTTACTCTTGTTTTTATAAATGACGCCCATGTTACACAATGGGCTGCGAGGAACATATAATGGGAATACCCATTTGTTTGTGTTGGGCTATACCAGCAGATCAGCACAATCACAGCTAGATCTATACACATGTACATGTATAATGTTGCACTGAGCACACTGGAGAACTTTTAGTTTACATTAAACAGCTATATCAAAAAATATAGAACCTATATGGATGATCAAAGATTGTCAAGGAAAACTATCAAAAAAGGTTCTCATTTTCGTAAAAAGACCCTTGACTCGAGAACAGATATTCGAGCCTCTGTGAAATCGTGCAGTCTGTCAGTTACCACACACTGTGGGGAAGTTTCTCTCAGGAAGAGACAAAGGTGAGCGAGGTGAGACTACCCTAACACAAAAACAGTTTAATCATTTTTCAACATCACCGGCTTAAGTGCGCCTAATAATGTGCATATCTATGCATAAATTGTGAACCACAATTCCTGCTAACTGTTACTTCTTCCAATGGCTCTAGCCTTTCCATCCTAAGAAAGTAGGATTATCTCAGCTTTAAGTGCGTGCTCAGTTTCAAGAGAAGAAGTTTTGTGGGGAGATATTTGGAATTTGGAAATTCTGCCCAGATAAAGGCATCTCTCCTTAGATCATCCAATTTTTAACAACCAAAGGTTCTCTAACGCATGTAATGTACACATGTAATCTCTGAAATATATTCGCTCTTATCTGAGAAGGCTAGATGCCCAGCTTCCCTACCCAAGAAGCCGGGGGACCGTTTAATCACTAAAAAAGAAAAAAAAAACACAAGTATGTTCTAGTCTTTCTTATCGCCCGGTTGGATTCCACCCTGCGGCGCAATAGTAGAGTCTCGATTAAGCCCATCTCCCGGAAATTTTGTGCATCTATTTTTATCAAACTGCACCCGCATGCGTTCAATGATGGCCAATAGCAAAGAGTTAGTTTCAGGGTGAAGAACATTATGTTTTTGCAGGAATTTCTACAAAGCAGAGGTGTCTCTGTGTAATATCAATTTTGAGATACACACGTACATAGATCTAGATCTATATCCCATCTATGGCTCTTACATCCCTTCCTCCTCTTAATTTATTCTCTCCCACCGCTTTAAATCCAAACTTAGATCTAAATTACATAAAATGTTTATTCGTTCATTTGGGAGTGATAAAGATAAGTCTTGCATTTCACGTATCTTGGCGATTTTTTTTCTCTTTTTTTCATCTAGACTAGATCAAGATCGAAATCTAAATGTAGTGAGATCTAAACTCTTGATCGGTTGATGGGCTTTTTTGTAAACCAGCAGATCTCAATCTTGATCTGCTTTAATCTGAGCTGAGATCAACCATAAATGAGCATAATGAATTTGTATTATCGTTATTTTATATATTACACATTTCCACAATAATCATGTTTCAAGTTTCAGTTCAGTTAATATGCCTTTCATTTCACCATTTGAGCATTATGGCGTAAACTTGTTTTGTTCGCTTTACGATACCAGAAGTGGAGAAAGACGAGAACAATATAATCAAGAGACAGCAAAATTCTGCTCACACAAGTATGACTTAACTAACACAATGCCTGTTCCAACATACTCTTGTTCACAAGACCTTAGATCAGGCCCACTGTTTTGTTTTTGTCTGTTTTTTTTTTTTTAACATTGTGAAAAAAAAAACCCACCATGGATAACACCCTGAATATCTTGATGTGGTGTTGAGACTTTAGTACAGTGGAACCTGGATATCTCTTCCTGCACAGTTCAGATCTCTTCCTTCTTTAGTTTTGTTATTTACAACTTGATAAAGTATATCTTGGTATTAAGTATAAATTCTATACATTTATCCAGATTCTAGGGGTAGCAGTATCTTTGAAAGTAAATTCTTAGATCAGCCACACAGATCTAGTACTAGATGATCTACAGATCTAGATCTAAATCTAACCCCTGCCAGATAAGTTAATAATATTGTGAATTTAAATTATGAATAAACAATGCAAATCTTGCTGTTGCTTTGTCAAACAAAAGCACACACTCAAAACAAACACTATCCTTCTAGCACACAAAATGGTGGTAACCAATGTTGTCGATATGAAGCTGGCTATGCGGGCGATTACATCGTCTTATCCATCCCATACATCTTTCTCGTTGTGTTTTGGGCTGTGGAAATCTTTTGAAAGTCACCACTTTTATATCCTCATGATCTTTCCGCCCTAAGTCGCTTTTACACACGCCCCAAGAGCATGTTCTATTAACCATCCTCCCGATTCAATCAAACTCTCAATGAGTAGGCTTTGGCCTGATTGTTTCAGCGCGGTGTGGCCGGCTGCCCACCTAAAAATAGACGCCGGGGGTTTCGTAACGCGCTAATCGAGACAGTCTATTTTTCGCTGAGTAGCAACGCCTTGACAATGTCGGCCACGGCGTCGCCAAAAACTGTTAAAGGGCCTCCACACCTGCATATAGAAACGGTGATGTTACTGGAAAGGGTAGACTCTAATCGGTAAAGCAAATCCCAGTGGGGATGGCAAAACCGAAGGAATTAATTCGGACCCATCGTCTCGCCAAAATATTCAGCCTGCTTGATTTTTTAGTCGGAGTGTTGCACCGCCCTGGACAGCGCGCCATCAGTGATGTAAGCGACTGCCGGAGGGGTGTCAGACGGTTGATAAAATGATTAAATTTTGATCAAATCGAAAAAATATTTGCATTTTTGAAATTAGCGTATCAAACTAATGGTAAAGTCTTAGAGTACATGGCCCCTTGTTGTACTTTTTTAAAAAAAGATAGCAGTTAATATTGAATAAGACTTTCAAAATCAACCTGTAATCAGATCCACTGTGCCCTACTTTGTCTCTACCCCCACTGTCTTGTCTTTTGTCGCACTGCACATCTCACTTTGAACTGAGTATCCTATTACCCTGAACACAGCGGTGAAAATGTAGGTGTGGATGACTGGCATTGACTGGTAGCGGCAGGGGTTTCTCAAGTTCATTTAAAACTAAAAAGTTCCGAATGTAGATGTGTTGGGTCTTTAACTCCAGTTCCTTCTCTGCGCTATCTGAGGCACACACAATAGTATGCACACATGAACGACACTTAGTGCGCGCTCGTGTTTCTGGAAGATTTGGCAATCCGGATCTGGCACTCCTGGCCGAGGTGGGATAGGCCTAGATCTACCTTCTGGTTGCATAATGACGAGGTCCCGTCATTTCATATTTCCTGGTCAAAGGTAGCCTAATGAGGTAAAATATGTGATAATAATGCATACAATAGCACTACGAAATTGCTATGTTTGCTGTAAAAAAAAAAAATAGGGTGAGTACAAGACCATCCTTCTTCGTATCATAAGATATTTCAGACCTGATTTGATTCGAGTCGAATTATGCTTATACTTATGTTGATCTAGTCTACATCTAGATCTAGCTCTGTCACTGTCATGCGGTTCACGCGCGGGAGACTACATAAGAGCTTCAACTGATTAGACATTTAAATGATATGTTTTTGACTGATTCCAATTAGATAATAGGTCTAGATGTATCGGCAACATCGCTGTATCATCACGAGATCATTTCGGGAATATCCACAATAGTACAGTGTGCAAAAATAGCCCCGAGGCAACATCCGTTCTTATATGTGCACTAGATAACTAGGAGTTCCATACAATGACCACAATAAATTAATGTTCTGAATTTCAGCGCGGATAATGTGTTCATTGACCAAATTGCATTTCCAATACTTGATTCATTTTGGCTGAGAAAACATTTTGAATTTCTTTTTAAAGAAGAGGTGATGACTAATATCAAAAATAAGATTACTTATGTGTTTTTCTCGCGCTTCAACCATTCCTAGGCTGAACATAATTCTACCACTGCATGTATGTTTCAATTTGATATGAATGTTGTTTTTCTTTACATAAAGCTAGCTCTTCGAGCATAGGCAAGTTATGAATTTGTAAAGAAATGCATTTGTAGTGGTCAAAATTGTTTAAAATTGTAAGTCATCTCCACGGATCTAATTTCTATTTGTGTAGGATGGTGAACAAAATCGTTGAACAGATGGCAAAACTTAAAGTATCCAAATAAATGCTTCATAAGTGTCACTTTAACTTTAACTACATTTAAGAGTAAAGGCTAAATAGGTCACTGAGCTTCAAAATCAGTTTGTTTTAAAGGAAAAACATGTATAACAGTATTATTCCATTCATCAAAGCAGCTTTGCTTTCTGTAATGATCACAATAAACATATTCCATAAATCAATTCTTCCTGTGCTTCTTACACAGAATGGACATCTTGATAAAACACCAACCATCTGAACTGAGGGACAACAGAAAGTAATATGACACAACTCTAGCTATAAAATGGCAGCCTTTTCCTCAGCCAACCAAGTCCCCTCAATCACGACCATCCTTCTGATTTGCTTCATGTGTAGATGTCTTGCTACTGATTCGTGTGGGCAAGGGACTTTTATGTACATTCCAGCTAAAGGCAGATATACTTGCATTCCTTGCCCAAAAAATAAGCACATGGATGAAATAAAACATTCACATGAAGAATGTAAGCCATGTCCATCACAAGGCAACTTACAATGTCTCTGCAATGGAACAATATGCTACTTGACACATGTATGTATTCAAGGACAATACCAGGATTTTACTAAGGAATGCAAATCTTGCAAGCATGGTACCTTCATGGCTGAAAGGCAACACAACCACAACAGGTGTTTTGACTGTGCCAAACCAAAGATTGATGGTGTGGAGAGAATTTTCCAAAACTGTACCCTTGATCATCAGACAGTGATTGGCTGCAAAAGTGGCTATTACAGAGACAACAAAACAGAGAACTGTAAGAGGTGCCATCTCTGCACAGGATCCACCCCCTACGTAATTAAAGAATGTGACCACTTCAGTGATACTCTATGTTGTCCACATCCCAACATGACCTGGACTGAAAGTTCAACAGGATTCAAATGCAGAAATGGTGAGTCTGTTTCAATATATTAGTAGTTAAGAGTTGGTGTTCCCTAGGTCCATTAGCCTTCTTCATAACACATTAACTTTAGCAGGCTTAACAAAAACTGAAGCCCAGGAATGCCTGGGGTGTTTTCTATATGAGAAACTCATTTCAGAGCACTGGCTTTCAATACAGAGCCCAATATTCAGTTAGTACAACTAATTCCAAGATAAGGTTATAGAAATACAACTTTGCCTAATTACAGTACTATCAGGTTGTTGTAATAGCTGCCCTGGTCTTGCATGGTTAACTCCCGTGAATATCATCTCTCCAGTCTTTTTCAAACACCAAGTGGAAACTCTGACTTGTGCCATGAGGGAAAAGCTTGAAAATGACACTCTTTGCACTGTCTTCCCCATTTTCTCTCCCATTATGATTAATTTGTCTCTGCAGTTCGGTTGCCTAATAAAATAATTAAGACACAAAATTTAAACCTACCACTACTATGTAAGCAAAACTTTGCAAATTTTCACTTGAATCTGGGTTGGCATTAGCAATTTAAACAAAATAATTGTTGAAGTAGGATAAAATTCATCTGTTCTATCCATGCAGTGCAGTCATCTTCAGTTTTTCAAGCCGTCATCTTCAATGCTTCAAATGGCAATGTGGCTACTCTGTCTAGACTATATTCCAGGACTACTCCCCTTTTCAGCCTTTTCTTTAATCTTCTTTCAGGCAATGCCATATTATTTGTTTTTTGTTGTGAGACTAAATTGCTGACTTTCAATTAACTACTCTCAAGCCATAATTTGACTGAATATTGTCATGTTTGAAGAACTGAACACTCTGAACTTCATCCTCCAAATGAAATGAGTCCACCGAATATGAGCCTTGACTGGCCCTCATTCATTCTGCGAGATTTGTATTGCATTTAAAACAATATACTACCATTGGTCGGCGAACCAGCCAAAAATAAGAAAGTTCTCAAGGATCAGAAATTGGATTTCTGACTTAAATCAGAAATCTGACCTCCCCGATAACCTTTGCTGAGTCAAGTCATCTAACATAGAGATACCAACTGACTAAGCCAGAAGATCGTATATTGACCACTGAAAATCTAATTATTGTCTCAAGGGCCAAAATCTTTTTTTTAGAAAACTGTAGTTAACTTGACCCTGAATACTGACATTGCTCTTGTTCAGTCATTGTGAACTTCGCAATGAAGATAATCTAGCTTTCAAAAGTGAATTAGATCTAAAATTTTCTCAAAATATTGACAGTGGCATTTACAACAAAATTATTTGGTTTTCGAGGGTACAATTATACAAGACATCAGTATCACAGATGCCATGATGTCAACTTCAGCTTGGAATGAATATGTTATCATATTCTACAATCACACACTAGATTTATGTCAAATTGTTACGACGTCTCATGGCTTTTTGGGGCATGAGAGTTATCATTAAGGGGGCTCGCGGGTAGAAAATCATCAATTTGGGTAAAAAATGACATGTTTTCATTTATTCTTAAACGATGCTATAATCATTGTAAAAATATACTGTTTATATTGAAGAAACATCTGTAAATGGCTAAAATATGGTCTGGAAGTACTCTACCCGCCTTAAAATTTTTTAAGCTTCATTTTTTTAAAATTACTTTTTTTCTGACAAATACGACACTATTTTCTTAAACTTTT
>JBCEWB010492195.1:7094-19294 GCA_039654565.1 Peronia peronii | reverse complement strand
GGACATGTCTTCCCCCCCCCCCCCCCCCCCCAACCTGCATTGCTACATGATAATAGAAATCTATATACAGTGTATGAAATATTCCCCCCCGCATTGCTACATCTATTGCCAATCATAATCATCATCATCGGTCATCACTCATCACCAAGCTGTGAACTGCCACACATTCAGACAGATGGACAGACAGACAAAGACATTGAGTATCTGGTGAGACTTACTGGAAAATTTGGTGGCAAAGTCCACCATAAGATCTGCCACCAGGCCACAGCACTGCCGGAAGCTGACAATGCCAGTGTTCCAGTAACCATAACAGCGACAGCCACGTCGGAGCCAGGACTGCAACATTGGCAGCAACAGATGATTAACACAGTACAGCGAAAACTCTGCACCTGCAAAAAAATCAGGGGGAGTAGGTGAGTCGGTGGGCAGAGCTGGATAGACCGGCAAGGAATGAGCCATTTTTTTCAGCCAGCTAGATTGCTTCCCTTTGCCAAGTACCAGAGGTGTAGTTCAAACATTGCATAGAAGGAAAAAATCACTTTTTCTCTTGTTATTTGACACACATGATGCACAAAAGTATGAAAAAATTATCACAATAAGAAAAAAACATTTGCATCATATGGTGAATTTTTCAGAATTTTCTATTACTTGTGTTTCCCATAGCAGGGGAAAGAGTGATATTTTCCTTCTTTCCAATGCTGGTGTTATACCTCTAGTACTGGGCTAGGGGAAGTCATTTGGTTGATGGTCAAAATGGCTCATTCATTTTGAGAGCTGACACAGCATACCGGGTAGATAACCTGCTTGCACACCTACACTCTCTTATCTCACCTCTCCAGCTGTACACATTACCAAGGACTCAATGAAAACACTTGTCATGTCACATTTTTGCACTTTTGAGAAACTGATGTTATTTACAGATGATTAGCATGTCTGTAAAATCTATTGTGTGTTTTAACTTATTCATTTTCCACAGTGGAGTAAAACATTTTTTTAAAAAAACTCATTTTATGAAAATATTTTGAACTATAACAATATTAATGTCTAATGTCCTTGAAAGTCCTAAATGGACATCATGACTTTTTCTACTGAGTTCTTTATATCCATTCAACATCCATCCTTCATCCTCACCTCTTGTCCAGCTTTACTAGGAAGGAAGTCTGGCAAACTACAACTGCTGAGAGATTTTCCACATCACAAAATTCACCACTTCTTAAACATCTCAGAACAGCCTTCAACATACTGATTACTTTTATAGTACCTAAACATATGAACCAGCCTCTCTCTCTCTCTCCTGGCTCTGCTCCCCTCTCCCCCCCAACCCCCTTCCCTCTCATGGACATGTTACACACTGCAACTTGAGTCTATCTATGTTAACATTTTTGGCATGTACAATATATAACTTGAACATGTCTAGGTTCAAACTTTTATACGTACACTGTACAACTTGAGCATGTTTATGTTAAAACTTTTGCATGTACACTGTACAACTTGAGCATGTCCACATTACAACTTTAGTATGTACACTGTACAACATTTGTATCACACTGAAAACATCAGAAAAACAAGAATACTGTGCATAACTCAAGTTTGAAACCTTGCAAATTGTCCCACACACTTTCCCCTCACACACCACACATGGACTCACACTCACAGACTGACTGTGGGCAACATATTCTTTTCTCACCAGCTGAGCAGGCAGACTAAGGTCTATGAGCCATTTTTAGATCCAGCTACACTACTTGCCTTTGCCCAGTACAAGAGATATTGGACAAGTTTTGTAAAGAAGCAATCACTGTTACTGTTACTGGAAATATGTGAAGCAAAAAAATGATATAAAAAAACTATCACAAGAACAAAAAGGTATCTTCATCACCTGGTGAAATTTTCACAATTTTCCGTTACCCAAGTTTCAAAAACAAAAGAAAAAATGATTTTCTCTTCTTTGCAATGCTTATCTTATACCTGGCAAAGGGAAGTAATTTGGCTGGTTAGTGCAGGTAAGACAAGATGTTAAAGAGATCACCACCTTTCTATTCCTCATTCCATATGAACAAATATGGTGACAGCGCATTCTCCTATGCAGGACCTTTCATCTGGAATGCGTTGCCTGCATGCATCAGCAACTGTGCAAGCCTAGACTCATTTAAATGACAGCTAAAAACGTACACATTCAAAAAGCATTTGTTTGTCTAAGTAGAATTTTCCAGCTTTTCCCTCGAGATGGTTGTCAGTCATGTCTACAAACTTAAGTATGGATTTGAGTTGTATTACATGATTATGTATGAGAGCATATCTGGGATCATGTCTGTATGCCATGTTATGATTATATATGTGTATTGTTGCTCCTGCTTGTATTGAGGCATATTCTGTGTGTGTGGCTGTAAAACATTTTGATTCTGTAAAGAGCTTCGAGCACCTCAGGGGGTGAGGTGCTATGTAAATGCCCTTATTATTATTATTTACCTGGCACCACAGCCGCAGACTTAAGCAGGTCAATCAAAGTATTGAGGGCCAGAGACTGGAAGGCCTTGGGGCAGTGGTTGAGGGCTGACACCAAGCCATCCAGCAGCAAAAACCACACATGTAGCACACCGGACTCATTGTCCATCTGATCCAGTGTCCGGTAATCCGCCATCCGCACCATTTTCTCCACACTGGCAAAGTCTCTCATTCCATGGATGGATTCATACTCTTGTGCTTTCTCATGGCAACATTCCAGTCCCGTGAGACTGGAAGGTCTGGGAGTTGAGCCGCTGTCGTTTTGCAAGTCGACATTTGTCTCTTTGGCACTGTCCTTGGAGGATTCTGGTGTCTGCATCTTCAGTCCTTCATCTCTGAGTCTGCTGGACTGCCGGACATCTGCATCCAGGATTTCTGTATCTGAGATAGCCTGAGCCACTACATCAACTTCTTCCATTTGGCTGGGATCTTTCCTTTCACCTTGTTGTACATGGCCGTCGGCTGGGGTGGCAGTTTCTGACAATGTGGAAGTGGGGTCATGTGACCAGTTCTTCTCCTCTTTATCTTGAACTGATGAAGCAGTGGAAGGTGGCGGCTGGACCTCACAGCTCTGATCTCTACTGGTTCTGCCTGGGCTCAATAGCTGGTACTTATCCAGAGAAAATTGTTCTGCAAACACTTTGAAATTCATGGATGGGATTTCTCCATCTACAAGTCTCGAAGCTGAATCTACTTGAATTCTGAGGATGAAAAATGAGTAGATTTTTAAAACACCGCAGATTTCTGAAAAAGATAATACATTTGCTCATCTTATCACTTGCCAAAAAAAAAAATGAAATCAGTACTACTTAAAGTGGGAGGAGTCTGTCACATGTTTTCCAACAGTCCATATCTGGCAGTCTCTCACATGATCCTGGCCTTAAATCTGCTATCTAATTTGACTAGTCTGACCCCAGGGTGACGAATTGGAACAGAATGTCACATTAGGTCAAGAGCAAGACAAACGGAAAATAAATGTAAAAAATGAACAGAATTGTTCAAGGGAATCTCCGTAACATTGACACCCTTTACTAAAAAGCCTGTATATCAAAACTTACCATAATTCAAGAAGACTCTATGCACTCGCTAAAGAAATGGGTATTTGTTGCATGTAAGAATTCACTGTGAACATTACAGAATGTTTGCCATCAATGGAATGCCTGTCAAACTGAGTCAATATTCCTTGAGTCTGTCTTGTTCTAATGCTGTGAGTGATATTTTTATCTGCCTGGGATGTGAATGTCTTTTATATATATATATCTGTATTGTATCTCATCAGCTGCGAGTGGAATTTCCTTTTGACGACAAATGAAGTTTATGTTATGTTATCTTATCTTAGAATTTGTTCCTGAGCTGTATTTCCTGACTTTGTTTTAATGTGCTGAGCAACATCACATGTCTTGCTGATGCACTCAAGTCTATGATTGGTGACTGAGTGTCTGAAGTAACTGTCTGATACCCATAGGATATCTGACTCTGTCGTTCATTGTGCACTGGATGATCACTTGAGCAGACACTGAGCAGAAAGAAAGGATGATACCCAAAGACAGCAGCAGACACAGTATTGGTGAGAACTCTTGCCTACCTGTGAGCTCCCTTAAATACAGGGCAGGCTGGCATCTGCCACATGGAGGTGAGAATCTCACAGATTTGGCTCAGATATTTCAATGCTGGCACACACAGATTTTCCAGCTCCCCCTTGCCATCCTCATACTCAAGATCATCATCACTGATGGAATCGGAGCGGCTGTCGCTCAGGTCACTATCAAAAGTAGCTGAGGATAGAAGATAAATCACATACTTACCAGTCTTCAGTGGTAGGGCACCATTATACACCAGTGAGCTCGCACCAGCACTAAGCTCCTTCTCACGTCATTTTGACCATTCACAAAGTCTATAAACTTCTCTCTGCTGACCACTCTGTCTGTCTACCACTCTGTCTACCACTCTGTCTGTCTACCACTCTGTCTGTCTACCACTCTATCTATCTACCACTCTGTGTGTCTACCACTGTCTGTCTACCACTCTGTCTGTCTACCACTCTGTCTGTCTACCATTTTGTCTGTCAACACTCTGTATACCACTCTGTCTGTCTACCACTCTGTCTGTCTACCACTCTGTCTCTCTACCAACCTATCTGTCTATCACTCTGTCTCTCTAACACTCTGTCTGTCTACCACTTTGTCTACCACTCTGTCTGTCTAGTACTTTGTCTACCACTCTGTCTGCCTACCACTTTGTCTACCACTCTGTCTGTATACCACTTTGTCTACCACTCTGTGTGTCTACCACTCTGTCTGTCTACCACTCTGTCTCTTACCATCCTATCTGTCTACCATCTTAGCTATCACTCTGTCTCTTACCACTCTGTGTGTCTACCACTCTGTGTGTCTACCACTCTGTAAGTCTACCACTCTGTGTGTCTGCCACTCTATCTGTCTACCACTCTATCTGTCCAGTCTGTGTGTCTACCATTCTATTCATCTACCACTTTGTCTGTCTACCATTCTGTCTGTCTACCACTCTGTGTGTCTACCATTCTATCTGTCTATCACTCTTATCTGTCTTTGTCTACTACTCTGTCTACCACTCTGTGCGGGTCTACCATTCTGTCTGCCTACCACTCTGTCTGTCTACCACTCTGTGTGTCTACCACTCTGTCTGTCTACCATGCTGTCTACCCCTACCTGTCAGCATGCACAACTGTTAAACTTTTCTTGCTGCAGTGATATAACTCATAAGTCTTCAGACTCTTTTTTTTCCCAATACTCTGGCATTTCAGCCAGGTAATGGGCATATTCTCACCCTCCCACTGCCTAATTCAACAGCAATTTTCATTTTTCATTCATCGCAAAGTCTCACAAGAGAGACATAACACTACAATGTTCTCCCTATACCCGCCTACAATTGCCATCCATGATTAAAAGCACAGACAGTTGATTGTTACATATATAGTTCAGCTACACAATGTTGTTTTCATTTCACCAAGTTCCATAAGTGGATCTTTAACCCTTTGAACCCTGGTCACCAGTGCCTGAAAAATCCCTGTCCCTGGCATTCTGGACCATGAACGCACATTCCTCGTTTCATGTTCAATATCTTTTGTAAAACACAAGCCTCAAACGCAATCATGAGCACATGCATTTGTAATCACAGTAGTCCTAAATGTCCTTGCCCTTAGATCTATTTTTAACTGTAGGACTGGAGTAAGTGTGTCAGTCCAGTCTACCGGGCTGTGGGGAATTGGGCATCAGAAAATCTGCCCAGTGTACCGGGCTGCAGGGTTCAACGGGTTAAGAACCACAGTTCTGTATACGCAGATAAGCCAGAATTCATCACTCATTTATCAGTTACATATTCCAATATGCTTATTATATTGTTGTTATATTATTTCATTGTTTTCTGTCTTAACATGCCTATCTTAATAAGGTGTACTGTGTCAAATTATTAGTTCTTAGTATGCTAAAGCGACAGTGCGGATCCTGAAAGTGATTAATTAATGCTTGAACTAGGGATGTTTTCAAGTTTCAAATCAGATTCAGTCGATGAGTCGGCAGGGGAGTAAAAATAAGATCGACTCATCCGTAGTTCAACTCATCCAAATCTCACTAAAGACTACAAAACTAAAAACTGGCACTACTTATTTGGAATGACCTATTATTGGGTATTATAATGGTTACTTCCCCTTGCGCATTCTTTTATCGAGCACCAAATTTGATCTCTTCCATTCATTTTCAGTGAGATCTACCTAGCTTTTGGTTGATATTATTATCAACGCCCATTGTCATCGCCCGTTGAAGTTGCACTGTCATGTCAACTGACAATGTCCACCACTCCCAACCCTGCCTCCTGAACATTCAACTGAACATGATCACCGCATGCAGTTTCGTCGCCCTCCAACATCCCCTCCACTGCTTCATGTTGTAAAACACTACATGTATTACGCTCCATACCAGGCCTTTTTCAATATGATAAACATTACATGCGATGAGTCTACCTGCAGGCGGGGCAGAGCAAGGAGGGTGCTGTACCTCACTGTTCTCATCTTGACCTGCAGTGGCTTAGTGAAAGTGTAACTCTTATTGGCGAAATCATGAGCTATAAAATAAGAGGGAGAGGGGGTGAAAAATTTTTGTACAACTCCTTGCCACTCACTAGTCTGGCGAGCAAGTTCACCATGATGAGAAAAACAAAGGCCGGTTCCCAGGGGTCTGCTGGGGTAATGTCCACGTATGAATTGCGGTGCGGTCAGAGAATTACCCACATCAAAGACGATTGCCGACTCTGTATTTCCGACCCTCTTATGCAAATCTACATGAAACATTTGCAGCGGGGAGAGGGGTGTGCGGTGTGAGCTCGAAGCATCGGCGGCTAGACAGGGGAGATCATGGATAGGTGTGAAAAAGAGGAGGAGACAATGTGCGGTCAGCCTCTAATCACATAGTCTGAGGGAGGGTTTAGTCCTGTTTAGTGAATCAGTTTGACAGTGTAGTTAACCTATAGTCGTGCCATCGAGTGATGGGAGGAGCCTAAATGTGTAGAGAAGAAGTGCTGTACAAGCCAGGATTAGTTACATCGACTCAAGCGTTGTTTTTTCCTTTTGATTTTATAAGGATGGGAACAGGAGAAAAAGATCGACTCATCAGTGAATACGGATGAATCAATGTCGATTCATCAGTTTGATTTTTAGTAAAGTAAAGAACCTCCGGGACCCGCTCCATGAAAAATGATCAACTCATATGAAAGTCGATTCATCAGGAGTTTGACTCAGGTGTAGTCGACTGTAATTCAAAAATACAACCCAAATAGAAATCAAATTTGGATATCAAAAAAAAAAAAAAAAAAAGGAAAATCCTCAAAAACTCTTGCTTCCCTGGCATAGTTACAAATTAAGGTGCAGATAAATGTATAGAAGGTAAGCCAAATTCACATGGTCCCCTGTGGGGTCCCGGGGTATATAAGTAGGTTCTTTGCTTCCACCTGCAGGCAGTGAAAGCCCACCATTGGTGGGATGTCTCCCATGGAATGTCATCCTCGATGTTCCAGGGGTGACATCTCTTCTCTCTCCTTGTTTCTGTCTCCTGTCCCACTCTTCTTGATAAGTAAACGTATCTTACCGTGTTTGGCACAATATAGCCATGATCCTGCTGACGTGCTGTTAAAGCCCAACACAAACAAACAAACAAACTCACATGGTCCATGGATGTACTTGAGCAGGCACAAGATACAGTCCACTGTAGCACTGGCAAACACTCCAATGTTATCCATTCCCAGATAGACATCAAACACATCCATGACCGCTGCCACATGCCTCTGGCGTGCCTCGTTCACGGCCTCATTAGTCGTGTATTCTATTTTCACAGAGCGGAGAGCTCCAAACAAGGGACGCCATCCGGACTGCAGCTGAGAACTACAAGCTTCCACCAGTTCACAAATACAACACACAATCTGAGAATGGCAAAAACAACAGAAGCAATGTGAACTGGCAAAGACATCTGTGAGTCTTATCTGAGGTAAAGAGAACATCTCAGGATGTCAGCCAGACTGACCTGACCTATTTGGTTCCCATATCACTGATCCGTCTGCTGTATCTGTCTCATCTATTCACTCTAAGGGAAAGGGGGTGATTGAGAGAAAGGAGGGGAGGAGGGATGGGGAGAGCAGAAGGGGGGGGGGGGGGAAACTGTGGCCCCTGAAACTTTTCCTTTGCCTTTGACCTTAGGTCATTTTACTGTGTGCAAGTTTTAATCAAGATAATCTCCACTAGGAGGTTGAAAGACGTATTACAGAATGTAACGTAAAAGTTTAATTAGCATGTTTGTCCGATTCAGAATATGTCCTTGGAAACTTGTTGGCATGTCTGGTTGCCATGGAAATGGCCACCATCTTGGATTTTGCCTATTTTTCAAAATCTATCTCCTCTCTCACTACTACACCAAATCATTCCAAACTTTGCATATCGTCCCTATAAGTCTCTAAACACATATGTCTGCAGAGGCAAATTTTATGGGAGAGACAAAAAAACTAAATAAATGGAAATGAAATAATGAATCGTGCGTTTAGATCACGTGACAAAAAGTGTAACTTTCACTGGTTCCATGGACTGGATATCTACAGAGGCGGTGGGGGAAACCCATTCTAGTTTAATAAAGCCAAAAACGTCACAACCAATTTTCCGGACTTACACGTTTTGAGACTTACAGGGACGATATCATTTTTAACATCTAATATCCAAAAAACATAAGAGAATTTAAGTGTTGTTGATATTTTTTTTCTATGAATTTTTTTAAAATACCATGTATCAAAAATGTACACACTTGGCATTTTTATTTATTAAATTGTTTTTTCTCAAATAGTAAAAGAAACTCAATAAAAAGCCCAGGTCACTTTTTAACTTACGTTTACATTAGCTTTTCAGCCCTACAAGAAGACTACCTCAGCTATTTTACATCTTATTGGGTCATGGCAATGGTTGCCAACATCTTCAATAACACCACATCCCTCATCCATTCCCCTTCCCCCTCCTCTAGCTCCTAAGGATCAACCTAAGGAGTTTTTACTATGTCAAAAAAAATGCGAAATATAATGAAAATATGTAGGTCAGATGTGGAGGAGATAGAAAAATGAGGCAAAAAAAAAAAAGGAAAAAAGAAGTTTGAGAAAAAGCCAAAAATGAAATCTATTGGCTATATATATTTATATATAATACATTGAATAACTTCAATATACATAAAACTTTACAATCTGGCAGAGAAGACATCAAAATAGTCATAGGCCATGAAATATGAAGTCCTCTCTCTCTATTGCTTCCTGGAGAGCTTGTTTTTAAGTCTCAAGTGTGGCCTTGGCCCGTATATTTTCTATTTGATAAGCTAACTTTATTATACTCTTGTAGAGACATTTCGTTTCTTCCATTTCACTGAATCTGAATGAATAAGCTCCCCAACCAAAGTCAATGATTTTTTTGAACAGTAGAAATCCTCACAAAACCTGTATTGGTGCTATCAGTGAAGCAGATCAAAAAAGCTGGCACTAATATCTTTTCCCTCAATTTGATAAGGAATTTTGTCTCCCCCCCCCCCCCCCCTCCAATCTATTAAAAAATCTGCAATAATAATTTTTTTGTCATAGGAACATTCTGGACCTGTAATCTGGTATACAAATGGTTACCTTTCTGAAAATACAAATAAAATCGATATTTTGATTCAAAACAGGCCAACTCCAGGAGCTGCACCCACACTTCCTGCTCCATTAAGACTCCTGTTAACATCACAGACAACCATGTCTCTGTGATTTTGTACCAATTTGAACAGCTATGGCAATCAGAAGGGAGGAAAACATAACTACGGACTGACCAAACAGGTAATTCTAACTGTGTGACATAAACATAAAAATCAGACAGAAAGCACAGACAGAGTGGGGGTGACAATTCCCAAAACAATTCCCCCACGGGGGCCCGGGGTATATAAATAAATTCTTTGCTCCCACCTGCAGGCAATGAAATTCCTCCATCAGTGGGATGTCTTCCATGGAATGCCATCCTCAACATTCCGGGAGTGACATCTCTTCTCTCTCTCCTTGCTCCTGTCTTCTGCCCCGCTCTCTTTCCTCTCTTCTCTTTGACGTGTAAACATATCTTACCATATTTGGCACAATATAGCCATAATTATGCTGATGTGGCTTTAAACCCTAACATAAACAAACACTTCCATAACAGACTAGAGGAGAGGCCAGAGTGGTCCAGTACTGACCTGGTCCTGAACGTCACCATCACACAGCTCCAGACACAGCATGTCCTCAAACGTTTTACACACAAATTCATTGACATGGAACAATGGACGCTCTTCTCTCTGGCTGATCAGTGACACGATGAACTCATGGATGGAGGTCACAGCCATCTTGGAGATAACGTGGTCTGGGTTTCCAGTGGCCTGGGCCATAGAGAATGAAAGAAACCGTTCAAACCTGACTGACAAACTCAACCACATGCCTTGCGCCCAGGGCAAATGAGTCCGAAGTCGTGCCAAGCGATTTCGAACTACGTCTGTTTTTAAATATTTTCCGACACAGATACCAATTTTTTTTTTTCACAAAATGAACCTGAAACAGAAAAAACTTTGGTATCTGAGTTGGAAAACAGCAAAAAATGGCCCTGGCTCCAGATCATCAGTGCATCATCTGACTCATTTGCCCTAGGTGCAAGATACATAAACAAAACATACAACACTCAATGTTTGTTTTGCTTGTTTGTATTGGGTTTTAATGGCGCAGCAACATGACTACAGCTAAATTGTACCTAACATAGTTGAATACATTTATGAGTTAAAAATGATATCAAAGGATGTGTCTATAAATTGGAGAATCAAAAGTTTTACAAAGAATCTTTCAAAATGTGATATACATGAGCAGACATGGGGTCTGCCATGTCCACCACTGCATATTTATAATTTTCAGAACACATTTATGTTGATGAACTTAAATTTTTGACTAGATGCAGACCTGGCGTAAAAAGCTCAGGATGGTTTGTGGCCATGGTCAGTGAACTGCTACATCTGTCAACCAAGTCTCCTACACATCACCTCACCAACAACAGGGCATATGATGGTCCACAGGTCACAAAACTTTTCCCTGCTCCTGCATATAAACATGGGAATTTTTGTCTGCTTGTTTGTGAGTTCTCGGGTGGCACATCTTGGAATGGTGGAAATGGTTAAGGATAAGTTTTTGTAGGCCTTTCAGTCTTTCTGATTAAGACTATCTTGGCCATTTTCTTGTAAGTACCTCGAGCCATGGCAGAGGTTGTCATCATCTCCATGTCAGCTTCACAAAGATGTCCTGAGAAGCAACTTAAAAGGACATTAGTGGAAATGTGGTAAGTGGATGAGACAGACCATAGTGTACATGTGGGAAACACTTACCTGAACTAGGTAAGGGGAGACAACACTCCACACTCTCAGCAAGTGGAGCAGAGGCCTGGAGCTGTTGACCACTCGGACCAGCACCTGCTGCAGGCGGTACAGATGGAGAGCATTGGTAGGCGGACGAGAGCCAATTCCGAGTGATCCCGTCCCGCTGTAACCACCTGACCCCAACTTCTGGAGCTGGATCAGAGTGACTTCCCCTAGTTCTGCGATAAAACTCAGCAAGGCATCCAGGCACAGCTTGTCGGCAGCCTCCTCAAATAAGCTGTGACAGAAATAGGTCAGTTAGTGATATCACACTTGCTGGCCTCTAAAAATGCCTTCACTTGTTTGCATGATAAAATTTCTAATTTGTGCTTATTTTCAAATTATCTTGCTTATTTTCATTGACTGCCAAAATTAATGGAGAAAAAAGAAGAAGCAAATAACAAATATTTGGCACTTTCCTACACACATGCTCAAAAAACAAAACTGATTAACTTATTCCCTACAGTTGGCCGCACTGTGCGACCCATAATCTTCCACACTATGGTGATAGGCCGCACAATGCGGTCGATAGTACTAGATTAATAAAACCACAATCCAGTAGTATAAAATAAGTTTGTTGCCAGAGTTCAAAAGAGAAACCTGATGTAAGTTTCTATATTTAGATGTCCACAAAGCATTACAGAAGGTGAATAAAAAGTTTGATCGTGTGTCTGTTGCCATGACTTCAAAACAGAAGTTTGGTGGGGGGGGGAGGGGAAGGGAGGGGGGGGGGGGGGGGGGGGGGGGGGG